>VYZT01014615.1:156831-173291 GCA_013400735.1 Pomatostomus ruficeps | reverse complement strand
TTTTTTTTTTTTTTTTTTTTTTGGCCACTGACAGCATGTGATTTCATTAGACATGTGAGTAAAATTGTGAGTTTTGTGTCTTCCTCCTGTGAACTCCCCTCCCACTTAACCCATTGCTTCCGAGAAAAAGAACCTGAAAATGGCTGCTTGAGATTTTTCTTTCTGTCGAACTGAAAGTGAGAGAAAAGCTGAGAATTTCTGAGCACAGCTGTACTTTCCCAATCAATAAGAGCTGATTGAGAGCCCAAAATGCTCTGCACACAGCTACAGCCCTGCATTTCCTGTCACTGCCTGAGGTGAAACCTTCCATCGCCTGCTGCGATGATTCATTTCCAAAACTTCAGTTAAATTATCACAACGGCAGGTGACCTCTGATTTTCACCCATGTCTTTTCCCCACCCTTGCTTTCTTTTATTGTTTTTCAATTAAAATGTGACTCACTATGGTGGAATTTTGTCAGAGTCCATCAACCCTGATTCTCTTCCTCTCCAAACCTTGCTCCTAATACATCTGTCACAAATTTTATTTTAACCCTCAGCATTTGGTGCTGTTGTTTTGTTGGATGCGTCTGCAGCTCCAAAAGCTGAATTCAGAAGGGCTCTGTTGTGCCATGTGCTGCACAAACATAATGACACCAGTCCCCAGGAGCTACTTTTAAAAGTCCTTTCTGTCCTTTAATGATAGCCTTGCTCTTTTGTGTGTTTTCTTCTGTTTCTCTTGATGGTTCTCTGTTGAAAGCAGTAGCCTGGCTGCACATTTGCCTTTTGCTACCATTGCAGTAAACTGGATTGTCTTACCAGGGATGGCAGAACTGCTCCATATTTCTGCATTGATTATCTGACATCTGGACATGCTCTAATCTTTCACTCATTAAAAACTAGTCATAATAAAATGGCATGATAGGTGCAATAGAAAAATCTTTTAAGGTTAGAGATCCAATAAACCTTCCTTCTTTTTTGATTCTGTGCAATCCTACCTGTTTTAAGAGACTTTAATTACTAATTAAATATGCTGTTCATTTGCTTCATTACATTCATCCCTACTTTCTTCTGGGATTTCAGCAACTGTTGGGGAGGAAACCTTGGAAGAAAGCCAAAAAACTGTGGCTAGAGGTGTTAGTGATGCTTTTTTCAAGTCAGAACTGGAACCAGGGGCACCATTTGATGGTAGTTACCCCACTGTGTTACTGTCTTGGATCACATCCTGGGAATGTGACACACCATGTGCTCATCAGAGCTTAGAAGTCCTAACAACTTCAGCACATTAGGCAAAATTCAACAGACTAAATGAAAATTATTTTTTCTTTTAAGCACTATCTTATAAATTGCCCACTCTGATTAAGAGACTGCAGAGGAGCCCTTAACTTGAGCACCCTTGGGTGAACTCACCCTCATAAGCAAAAGCCTCCTACTTTCTCTATGAAAAATTATCTCCACTTCAAGAGATAATAGGCAACAGCCTGGCCTACAGGCAGCCACATGCTAGTGGTGGAGTTAATTGATGCAAATGGCTCCAGGGTGTTTTGCAGAAGATCTCCAGAGGATCTTCACTGTCTTTACCATCCACATTGCAGCACAGCTTTCTTAAAGAAATAGGTTACTTTCACAAGACCTTCCCTAAGAAGGACAGTCTAAACAAGGGTGAGAAAGTCATCACCAAACTCTAGTACTCAATATTTGAAACATGGAGTTACGTGTCATTATTGTTAGTCTCCTACACATTTCAGTCGAGCTCTAATAATATGTTTTCCCACATAAAAGTGCAAAGGGTCCTGTGTGTCAGAACTTATGTTTTCACTTCAGAATTAACTCAGGTGAAGCTGTTGTCTCTTCTTCCTTCACAGAGAAACCCCAAATCTGGGAGTGTGTTTTTTATTCAGAGCAGTATTACCAATTGATGCTCAGGATCTCCTTGCAAAGGCTGGCACCCTCAGTGCTGAAGATGTAGTCACAGCATTTGAATGCTGAGTTTCCTGGTGTTTTCCCACACCTCTCTGTCCCCAGAAAATCACTCCAATTTACATACACTCACCTGGGCGGGGGTATGTCTACACCGTCATCTCACTCCCCACAGCACGCCTGTTCTGGAGTCACTGATCCTCCGTATTGCACAAACATTAATTCACTCTCATGCTATTTTTGGAAAGTACCAGGTAGGTCCTTTGAAGGAAAAATCAAAGTGTTATGTCTTATCTACTCTGCTCTGGGAATATCTCCCAGCGGGCAGTATGGATGAGAATGTACCAAGCTGTCTTTCTTCAGCTCTGCAGAGTCCTCCAGCAACTCCCTACAGGCTTTGCAAACTCAAAAACTCCAGACTTGTCATGTCATACATACAAGACCAAATGTAGAATCTCAGCTTCATTCCATGAGTACACAAAGCATCAGGACTGCGGTACAGCTCAGAATTTGAACTGAGAAGGGCCCTAAAATGACAGCTATGTCTTAGGGGAAGAAGGACCAGAAGAAGCACATAAGGCCAAGTGTGGTAAGGAAATGACAGAGCTACCCTGCTGTCAGAGGCCAGCCAGTCTAGTGGGGATGCAATCATAAGTGGATACGTTCAGCGGCGTAGATGTAGCCAGAAAACAGCATTTAATGAAGTATAAATAATTATGGGGGATATTACTTTTATGGGTTCAGAGATGCACATGTGTATATTCAATCCCTTTGTGGAAACAATGAATATGGGATATGGTCAAGGTTTGCTAAATGGAGTTTAGATCCACATGGAATTCAACCACATTTCTGTAATAAAGACCTTAATATGTGATTGATAGTGGTTCTTTTAATGGATTCCCAAACTGGAACTTGGTCAAGATTCCTTAGATGATGATTCTGTGGAGGAGAAATGCCATTGGTACTCCCTCACAATTCAGAGATTTTTGTGACACTGTTCTTCAGCTGCCAACTTCTTTTTTTGGTGCATTATATAGACCACCAATTTTGGAGACAACAGAAGCCAGAGAGCTCTCTTACATGGATAGCTGCCCCCAGTCTTATTTTGAGTGTGAATTTCCTTCTGTGTTGCTCTTACATTCAGAAAGAATTGTATGCATTGTGAGTCCACTAACATTGCCAGGTTAACCTTAACTGGAGACCTCCTACCTGCAGTGAAAACACAACCTATAACAGTTGTCAATCCACCTTTTGAGAAATGACCTGCCTGCAAGTCTGTGCCATGCCATAACCAGCTTTCATGCCCAGGAGTTCCCCAGCTGGTGCTGAGAACCTGACTCAAGAAGAATCACGAGATTCGAATCTGGGGAAAACACCATGAGTTGGGTGTTGTTCACAGTAGAAGGCAAACTCTCTGCTGCAACCTAAGATGAAGAGGTTGTAGTAATTGCTCTAGTTTAAGATTGCAGTCTTGTGTATATCTACAGAGGTGGGAAGGAGTGGCAAATCCTCTCCATGCTCATCCCAGCTGAGGATTGTGTAGGCAAAAGGTGGGAACCTTAAATGCAAGACCTTTACAGTGCCTGCATCATTTCTGAGGACTTCCGACAGTCTGGATTTTATCTGTGGACACACTGGAGTGTTAAAGTGGGAAATTTTCTCAGGAACTCACTGTACTTTATATACTCACTGCCTGCTTTATCTAAACCCCTTATATCTGCATATTTGGCTTGGATGTCTCAGAAGGATAAATATCTGCATGAGATTTCTTCTGATTTTTACTTCCAGAAAAGCCAGAAATAGTACAAGAAGTTCAAGAATGGCCTCTTAACTTCTGCTTTGGGTTCCCTGTAGAAGGAGGAAGTACAAATCTCCTAATATGTTCAATTCAACATCATTTTTTCCAGGTCTTTTTGTCGAAGTTTAACTGTGGAGAAGCTACAAAACCTACAATAGGACAGCACAGGCATCCAAAGTGTTGGTTGGAAGGGCAATAATTCAACTATTCTACCATTATGCAGAGGGTGTGTGATATTGGCAGAAGATGCAAGACTTTTTTATACTCTGGAATCACTACATTGCACTAATGCACAAATTTACAGTCTGGTAGGCATTGCTGGAGACAGAAGAGAGATGAAAAAATCTCTTAAGTCTGCCTAGAGTCCTGTTCAATAGCAAAATGTTGATCTATGTGATGATCTTGTTTAAGTAAAAGTTCTCCCAGACCACTTCAAGCCATGTGGAACAGAATATCACTGTAATTGGCAGCTCTGTACCTCCAGTGTGTCTGATCCACTAGCATGGTCCCTGACTGAGCACACACACCAGAGGGGCCAGCAGTTTCCTTTAGGACAAAGAACCATTTACAGCTGCTCTCCTCAGTGGTGTATCTCTTCTTTCTGATGTCAGCGGCTTTTTTTTCCCCTTTCTTTCTTTTCACCAGAAAAGCAGTTAAATCTGCATCAGGGACAGCGTTACCGGAATGTGACTTGTTAGTGCCAGAGGTATTGTAACACATAGTCTGCAGTGCAAATAGGATGGGAGATAAGGAACTTCTTCACATCTGGGGTGGGCTGCATATCTCCTTCACACTGGCAGAGTAAGCAAACAGCTTTGCTAAATGACAGTTGTTGGATCCAACAAACCGTTGGCTCTGTCCCTTTTCACATACTGTAAATATCCATATCAGAAAGCCCACAATTAACCCATACTGAATCCTTGGCAGATAAAAATCAAAGGAGAGATACTGAAGTCTGATGTCTTCATCCAAAGCTGACTGAAGTCAATCTCCTAAAAGATTTGACATTTAAAGCAATCCCTAAATTACCCTTTCGTCCTTGGGGATGTTAGCCAGGGCAGAAATCTCTCCGAAGAAGGTTTGAGGAACAAGAGCAAAGCACTATATGAAATTGATGTTGCCTTTCTCAGAGCGTGCCCACAGAATCCATAAGACAGGCTGGAACCTACACATCTACTGTCAGCCCCATAAATCCAGGCCTATTATAAAAGAAAGAAATAAAATTAAAAGCCTCTCTAGTTAAACTGCCCCTTTCAAATTCTCACTGGCAACAGAAATGTCATTACCAATCGCACACTGATGGGAGAACTGCAGATCATTTCTAACATGAGTTACTGCCCATTTTCAATGACTTGTGCAATCAGTGGGTTTTCTAATTGCTTTGGGGATTAATAACACAATAGGAGGCCATTTCACATTGGTTGACAATTATTTTATCCAACTGTATAAAGAACAGGTGATAAATTAATAAATTATAATCAGCCAGTTATTAAAGCTTAATGGCAGATGGCTGTAACAAGAATAAAGAGAGACAGAGCCTCACAAAATGGTATTTTGATAGCATTTTTCAATGCATTTTTAATGAGAGACATATAAAATGCATAAAATTTATAAATCATTTATAGAACAAACTACGGAGTAGAATGGTCCAGTTATAATGCTATCATTATATTATTAATATCACAAGATCACACAGCATCCAACAAATCTGACTGGCAGCTTATTGTGTCGGGTGCTGTATAAACAGAGAGGGCTGCTCCGGTGCCGAGGAGCTGCACAGCCACAGCTGGGTGCTGGAGGGCTGCCAATGCCATGGGAAGGTCCTAGGACTAAAGCACCAGCACAAGTTCTGCACTGAAGTCCTTAGTAGTTGTTGAACCCAGTCTAGGACTCAGGAATTTTAATCCACTACTTCTTGGGCATTTTGGTGTGCAAAGAGCACTGCTCTGCGAGACCAGGAAACATCCTGCATGCAGGTGGGGGATTGAATGTGCAAGACCTTGTTTGCCTATTTGTTTGCAGGCATATGATGTTTCACAGCACAAACGACCGTGCAAGTATGTATTTCTTGAATGCTATTTTTTGGTATGTTAGTCTGAAAAAACAGTCAATAAAACCAGTCTAGGATATCTATTGTTTTCCTGTCTTCTTTTGCTTCTTCTGAGGCACTGAATAGCCTATTGTATGTATTTTATAATTTCTGTATACTTTGATGAAATTCTCAACCTTTTTAGATCAGTAGTAAAACACTTACTGAGTATAGATGAGCTGGAATTTCAAAAATTGTCTTTATATGCTGGGTTACAGGTCTGCAGAATACAATTTCTTCCCTTGTAGTCATACAGCACTCAGCTAAATAACACCTTGGAGTCCTGGTCCAAGTCCTGTTAAGAACAGGCAACAGTCTGCAATGCCTGGCTGGTTAGTGACTGGCTCAAATTCACCTCAGCCAATTGCAAGTTAGGGTTTTCCCCATGGAAAATTTGGTGCTAGAAGGACACTGCTTATGGGACATTGATACACATCAGCACACACAAAAATTCAAGCTCCTCCACCTCAAAACTCACGTCAAATGAAGTTTTCCTTTATTCCTCCCTGCTGAATGTTAGCCAGTGTTTTAGTAAGATGTATTGAATATTCCAGCTCCCTAAAACCAGATGCATTGCTCACAAAAAATCATGGATAATATCCTCCCTGGCTGTATTAAACCAGAGATCAAGAACTGAATAACCTCTGGAAACAACTTATGCTTCTTATCCTGAAGGTAAATGCTTTGTCACTGTGAGACTTTAAAAATGTGATTGATAGCTGAGTAGTCAACCTCAAACATGGTCTGCCAGTGCAACCGATGCTGTTTCTTGGTATCCAGCTACTTTCCTCCCCTCTCTCACTAACATCATTGGCTGCTTGTTTCTATCTCCATCCTACACCAGAGGCTCTGTAGAAGGAGGATCTCGTTGTTTTCAGTGCTTGTACAGCCCTTACAGTCATGAGGATTGGCTGGTCCTTGAAAAAGGGCCCTTCCCACTGAACAAATCAGAAAATAAGGACAAATACTCAGGAAATATCTTGGAAGCATCTTCCCTACACAGAGTTTGCTGTAACCAGCCTATGGCTGAACACAGGAATACCAGTCTGGCACCTTTTCCAAGCAATGACACTCACGCTGTTTTTTCCTTAGGCAAGTGAAACAAAGAGTGGCTCTTCTACACATGCACTGGCAGAGGCTTTTGGGGAGTAGCAGACAAGAGGAGACTCTTATGAGGTCTTAAGGGGCACTGACAGTTCACAGGTATGGCCTGGACTCCAGCTGTTAGCAGACCCAAGGGGAGTATGGGAAAGGGGTGGTGCTCAAGGTAAATTTGACCCAGCCCTCATCCCCGAGCAATCTCCCTCCAGCAGAGCCATGCTTCTTCTCACGCCTGCTGCCTTCTGACAGGTTCTCATTGCACTCCCTTCTCCTGACCCCTGTGTCCATCCTGACTCTCCACCTCTATGTACCCATCCTGACCCTCCACCTCTATGTGCCCACCCTCTTTCATCGAAGTGAAGAGCAATGTGTGCTCAGTCGCATGCTAAATTGCAAAGGAGCCTCATCAACAGAGATGTATGGGCAAGAATCTTTCAAAGCACTTAAAATTTTATGGTTATTAAAAGAAACACTAGGGTTTCCCCATTTCCTTCCCTTCTAACACCTGTTTTCCATCTTCTAATAATGGTCCCTTTGCTCAACAAGGAATAAAACCTTCCCTGAGTCACAGGACTGTTTCTCAGCCCCTTCAGTGAGCTCTCAGGGTCCAGGTGTCACTTGTAACCATAAAAAAGTACCTAGCTCTCCCAAGAAATCAAGATGGAAGGACTACTTATGTAGAAAATGGGTGAAGGGGCTGCACCTGAGTCAAGGTGCTGCACCTGAGTTGGGAAACCCCCCCTCCACCCCATCCATACAGTCTGGGGGATGAACAGATTGAGAGCAGCCCTGCTGACACACTTTGGGGGTGCTGGTAGAAGAGCGGCCAGACATACCCAGCAATGTGCACATGCAGCCCAGAAAGTCAAACCTGTCCTCGGCTGAATCCAAAGCACTGCGAGCAGAAAGGTGGAGGAGGGGTTCTTTCCTTCTGCTACACTCTTGTGAGACCCCACCTCACGTGCTGCATCCAGATCTGGGGTCCCCAGTACAGGAAGGACATTCACCTGCTGGAGAAAGTCCAGAGGCCACCAAGATGATTAGAGGGATGAAGCACCTTTCCTATGAGGAATGGCTAAGATAACTGGGATTGTGCAGCCTTGGGGTGACCAATTTGCAGCCTTCCAGTACCTGAAGGGAGCCTACAAGAAAGATGGAGACAGACATTTTACAAGGGCATGAGGTGACAGAACAAGGGACAATGGCTCTAAACTTTGAGAGGGTAGGTTTAGATTAGATATTAGGAAATATTAGGAAAAAAAATTCTTTCCTGGGAAGGTGGTGATACACTGGAATGGATTGCTCATAGAATCTGTGGATGCTCCATCCCTAGAAGTGTTCAAAGCCAGGCTGAATGGGGCTTTGAGCAACCTGGTCTAGTGGAAGGTGTCCCTGCCCATGGCAGCAGGCTGAACTAAATGGCCTTTAAGGTCCTTTCTAAACAAAGCCATTCCATGATTCTATGAAAAGAAATGCAATTGGTGTTTTGCAAGCTCTGGGGAGCACAATGGGATCAAAACCATATAGTATCCCTGGCTCTGAAAGAATTTCCAGGTAGTAGAGAGCTTATGAGGACAATACCCTTACTTCCAGCAGACAGATATGCAACAGGTTGCTGAAGGATCAGAAGTGAGAGCACTGCACTCAGCTGCTCTTCTATCCCTTGGGATGGCCTGGCAACCAGGTGAGTGGCCAAACTGGCCCCATGCCACCCTCAGGTGAGAAGATCTCAGATGGCTTCTCTGTTTCCACATCCCCACTGACCTCAATCCCACACCACAATCGACCCTCCCTCCACCATGAGCTCTTGCTTTCCCTCAGCTTCAAGCCCGGCTCCTGCTGCACTGAGCAGGTTCATGTGAAACTCGGCTTTTCTTCAGTCCAAATGTGCTTTAGTTTCGTTTATGAGTAATGTCTCTCTCCCAAGTATAACTTCAAGCATTTTAGATTCTGTTTCTGCAAAGATCTGGGAAAACTGCATTTCCTGCCGTTCCCACATTAAAGCCATCAATATACAGAGAAACCCTCCATCCATCCCACCTTTTCCCTCTCCTGATTCTAGGCTCTTTGACTTATTATCACGATGCTACATTTATCTGACCTTTACTGAATATGCCATCTGCCATGCTAGAAACTTTAAAAAGCATTTAACTCTGTCTGTATCTAATTGCAATTTTCCTCTCTGCCCTCCAAATTTAGCACAAGATCATTTGAAAATGCTGTGCCTTTCATTTCAGCTGAATCATGAAAGCCAATTAGATCAATAATAATAATAATTTAATTTTTAAAAAAGAAATAAAATATTAAAAGCCATAATGCACCCAGGATTTCAAGAACTAAGAAAGAGTTACACTCCCTGCAGATTTAAATACCAGGTAATTCTGTGTTATATTTTTACCCACTCTGTAAATGTAAGTATCAACCCCAGACCTTCCTAAATGTGTTTTATTCTCTCCCAGCCCACTGAGGTACACAATAGTCACAGTGAGTTGCCTTTTTTTTGGTCTCCCTGAGCAGCAATATCCTCAAAGAATTCCAGCCAGTTAATGAGGCATGCCCTTCCCTTCCTGAAACCATATTAGATATCCTTAATTAGGCCATGCTTTTCTAACTGTTCCTCCCCAGTATCTCAAAAGAGGAGCTGAAGACTTTCAACTGCACAGATCTGCAGCTTCCTGGTGCATCCCCAGGCCCTTTATAAAAATAGAAAAAGAGATCACATTACCACCCCCTCAACCCTAAGATATCTCTCCCCTGAAGGAAGCAAACTTGTAAAAATAGTAACTACAGCTTCTCCAGTTTCCTAACCAGAGCAATAGCAGCCTAAATAGATGTGTATTTTTCTTTTCTCAGCAAGGATGAGCCTTAGAAGGGTTGGAAACGTGTTTCAGATGAGCTTGAGAAAGCAAGGGAGCACATTCCCCTGCTCATCCAGAGCTCAGCTTTCTGTTGTTTATTCTGTTCACCTGAAACTTTACAAGATAGTTTTATGGTTTTCTAAGATAGAGGTTTCTTCTGTTTTTCTTGGTTAGGGTTCTCAGTGGTAACCAGAACTGAAACATACCTCTTCAGATCATGCAAAATTTGGCCTTGTACTGGAAATACCAGAAGCTTCTGGAATTTCTCATTTTCATTTTTCTAAAGATTGACCCAACACAGATTCTTAAAAGCCTTATGATTTGGACAAGCTGAGTTTAGAATTGAGGTTTGTAAATCATGGCCTAACTGATAAACTCTACCTAAACAAAGTGATCATAGTTTGCTTTTCCAATCCTCACCTGGAATAAACCCAAATCTGGCCCTTCTCTGCCTGCAGTTACAGTTCTGCCCAAGCCTCCCCCATCACTCTTGGAAAAAAATCTGATTTTCAAGCAAAACAATTTCCTATAAAGATCACTTTCTTGCCTCACCCCATCACCACACATTTGAGTGTAGCAGCATTTTATTGTATGGTTCTCTCCTCTTATTTTCTTGATGCAGGTATAGTTTTTTTCTCTTGGTGGAACTAAAGATGAACAAAACATTAATTCTATACAGGCCAGCCCAAAAAGGAGGAAAAAAACCTGAAGTCCAACATCAAGCAACTGTGGAAGATGTGTGCAGGACCCAAATGGAGCCCTTCTTTCACAGTGGTCATACATGGACTGAGCTCAACCTCCCCCCAACATGAGGAAGCTATTAGATCTGACTGCAGAACTTTATAGGCTCCACAGCAGCTGCAGAAATGAACATCTGGCACACAGAGATGGCCACACAGATCTGTGGGACTGGGGATTAGGAGGTGTGAATGTCCATGCTAGCGGCCCGAACAAGATGCTGCAGGGAAGCTGAGTTCAACACTGAGACTCTGATACTCAGGGGAGAGGTGGAAGCAGGACAGCTTCTTCGGGGGCAGGGCAGGGTTTCTGCCAAAATCAGCTTCCTGTTTACTGATGACTAACATTATTTTATTCAAATTACACCAGTAGGACTGAAAGAGTAACTTCAGTGGCCAATACCAGCACCACAAAAATTATTGCCCCAGAGAGCTCCAGATTTTGCCAATGGGTGACAAATTTGACCTGGAGATAATCTTGGATGTGTCTCAGCTCGGCAAATGTTTGACTTCAGGGACAGAAGCTACTTCCAGTATTCTGAAAAATATAAGAATTTATTTACTCTTCAAAAAGGTTTGTGAATAACCTTGATCTCATTTAGCACTGGTGATTGTCCTGCTTCAAGTGGCAGGTGAAATGGGAAATACCCAGAGGTTGCAGCCTTTCAACATTTTTACAGTGCTCTGAAGTTCAAGTAGATCTCTACAATCCCACAGAATAAGAAAATATAGTTAATCATTGTTTTTATAATAATGGTCCACTGACAAAGACATAATTTGTGACCTTTGAGAAATAACCAGTGTGTCTGAAGCCACTGAATATATACCAGAATTAAAGGCAGACAAAAACATGTGACTATTTCTGTGGGAGACATTCACATTTGCCCCTATTTCTTACAATCCCTGCCATCAAAAATATCTTTCAATTATGTTTTCACATAAAGAATAATGCTTTCCCCTTGTCATTTCTTCAGATCAGTGTGAGAGAAATATAAAAACTTTCTGCAAACAAAACATATTTCTTATCTCTGGTTTGCTTCTTAGTTTCTTTGTTTCTTCTTTTGCTGAGGACAATGCTTGGCTTATCTTCTTATCTCTGTGGCTGATAACAATTTGTGCTTTCCTTTAGGAAAACACAGACAAGGCATCATAATTTTAAAAAAAACAGCACAGTCAAAGCATTCCAGTTTTACCTCGAGGTAAATTCGTAAAGGTCAACGTCAAATGTGGGTACAAACCTGACCCTGGGTAAGATGAAGAGCCTTTTATGTGCACACATGCTGCGTGTCTGAGTGGTGCAGGGTGTCCATCTCCGTGAGCCTGCCTGCCCTCCAGCTTGCTGTTCAGCCCAGTGAACTGCAGCCCTTTGCAGAGGAATTTCCCTGAGTTTCGTGTCAGAGAAAGCCCCCTGCCAATATCTGGAAGGTTCAAGTAGTTGTGCACAGCTGGCTGATTCTTGGTCCCTGTAGCAGTACCCCCACATCCTTGCTGCTGTTTCAGGATGGTTGGGTGCAGATAATCTCCTCTTCACTGCCTGGGTTTGGCTGTGATTTGGGGAGAGCTTTTCCACTCACATTTCGTGTTACACTTTAACTTTTGTCATTGTCCATTCTCCTTTTATTGCCATGGAAGGACGTTCCTTTCACTTCAGCATTTGCTTACATGAGAAACAGATAACGCTGTGGGAGGCAGTGGGAGGCAGGACTCCTCCTCGGAGGTCACCCCTCTTTGCAGGGAGAGGGCATTGTTGTCTCACCTTCCTCCTTGAATTCAGCATCCCTGCTGTGCCAAGTAGTGCTGACTGTCAGTTCCGCCTGCCTCCTGCTTGCCTCTCTGCCGTCATTGCTTTTGCTCCCTGCTTTCCTTCTCCTGGGGAGAGCACCAGCGGTCAAAGGGACCTTCAGTACCAAATTCAAAGCAGGACTTACTTTGGTGCACCACTCGTGGGCCAGCTGGCCACCCCGTGCTTGCTACAGACATGAAACCTCACAGCCCTGTCCATTCACACATCAGATCTAAGTATCCCTCTTTTCCTTTGTACCTGTGGATTTATCATCACAAGACTTCACAATATTAAGGAAAGACTATTCCCCCTTTTTCACAAATGAAAACTAAGAATCATAGTTCAAACACCTTAGAAATGTTGAGTTTGCTATATCTTACTGACTTTTACTATACCATTGTTAAATGGGAAGCCCCAAAGACACATAGAGAATCAACACTGTCTGAATATAGCCCAGGTCCGATTTTCTGAATTATGAATTAATTGTCAGAAGAGCACAAATAGGAGTCACATCTCCACACCACTTTCTTCCCGTCCCACTCTTCCTCTTCACCTCAGCTGTTAAAAATTTTGCAAGAGCCGGAGCAGTAAAAATTAACCAACTTAGAGGAGTCACTGTGGCACGTAGCCGCCACTCTGTGCTGGAGCCCTGAAAATTCCATAAGCCATTCATTAAGTGGAAGTGAAGCTATTCCAGTGATAAGCATTTATGAAAAACCCACCCTCAGAATCAAGTTGGAAAAAGCATTATGCTTCCCTTCCTGCTCTGCTCTGGAAATACAAATGTCTCCTTTGATATGTCACAGGCAGTTCCTTGGAAAAATTTAAGTGGGAGTGAGGAATTCCCAGAAATATTTCACTTCAGACCAAAAATGTATCAGAATAAATAGCTTTCTAAAGACAATTTACATCATGAAACACACTTGAATTTTTAGATCACAGAGCTGTATGAATATTGGATCAAATCTGGCTCTATTCCCTGAGTTTCTTTAAAAGAGTTTGTTTAAAAACAAAAAAGAGACCCATCCCTTACATGCAGTATTATTAATACAATAACTAAAAGCTGATGCAGAATATTAAAAGCAAGATGCATCCTTCTAAGAAATTACCCAACAGAAGTAATTCTATGGGAGTTCAATTACCAAGCGTTGGAATTAAGGTTGGGGCTGAGGTGAAGGTTGCTCTTTCTCATTTTTGTTAAGCCTTTTATGTTGTGAAGACATCAGTTTGAGATGTCTAAACATGTAAAGACATCACAGGAGTTTAGAGTGCCACATCCAGCCACAGCATAGCACCACTGCATGGACCCGAGGATGTTGATGCTTGTGCAATAGTCTGACTACAGATGGTACTCTATGCAGTTTATGTCACACCAGGGCTTTCTGTGTCACTGCTGTTGCACAATTGACCCTCATACCTGTAGAAGATAACCTTCTGGGGAAGAAGCCACACAAAATAAAACTAGCTCCACCAAAGCAGCCAGCTTGCCCCATGAAAAGCAAAGCTTGTGCCTGAAAAGAGGGTGTCTAAAGCTTGGAGTGTGGCTGAGGATTACCCCTCTTCACTGCAGAGCCCTTTCTCTCTTGCTCAGCTCCCATTTGGGTCACATTTACTTTTGCAGCCTGAGCCCTCACTGGTTTTTAGACTGTGGTTGTTGAGACTCTGAAAACAACAAGAGCCAACGAAGCAAGTGGAACTCCCTCCCCGATGATTTTACAGCATCATGCTTTGTAGAAATTCCCTAGCTGAAGAGACAAGCTAAAGTAATTTTTTCTCTAGTTGGAATCACAAAGGTGCAAAATTAGAATGCTAAAATCAGACCCTGTAGCTTTACATTTCCTTATAAAATTATTTTATTAATGTGAGAAATGGGCCCAATATCTCTTTCTGTGAAGGTTGAAATTCCTAGGAATCCACATGAAGAAATAACACGAACAGATAATTCTTTAGATTAGTTAAGAAAAGTCCTTCTGAAAATTTCCCATTTTCCTTTTAACTGAAGAACTTTCCATACAAATGATATCCAGCTACAATATAACTAATCTCATTATGGTATTTTAATTATAAAAGCAAAACAGCAACAGTTACCCTCTGTCTCCCTTGGTATGAAATCCAAAGAGCGAAAGAAACAAGCCATTGAAGTAACCCTTTTTCCTGTTTTGTGTTTGAAACATCCTCCAGTTACACACACACAATAACCAAAAGAATTGCTTCTCATTTACACTTTTTCTCTCTGTAAACCATAAACTGACTTTTAATTGATTCAAAAGGTGGGTAGGGATTAGCAGAATCAAAGTCACATAGGAGGGGGAGATATTTTTAAAGACTTCCAGTCTGTAATACAGAGAAAGGGGCAATGCAAACACAATTAAACTCTTCATGCGAAGGCAGCAAATGCTCATATTGTGACTTGCAAAAGAATGAGTCAAGAAATGAAGACAATCAAGCTATGTCATGTTTTAGCTCACAGTCACTGCAAAGTCTGGGATTATAAACTCCTTCCTTTCAGACAGGCAAACAGTGAGAGCTCTGTTCTGTTTTCAAGGGATGGATGCTATCACTTAGACAAGATCCTAACTCCCAGTGGGTGATAAAAGCTTATCACCCCCGTGAACAACACAGCCCAGTAACTGGTGGGCGCCTCTATCTTGCAGCCCCAGCTGCTGACTTCCTCTGCCTTGAAGTAAGGGAAACATAAATAAAACAATCACCATATGGATATTTCATTATATAAATGGCAGTGGTTGTAAGAAATGCAGTTTCATATGGTATTGGCAAAGAAGTGAATTCATCACCAGCATTTCGAGGTTGGTTGAGCAGAGAGAAATGTTTCTTGAGCACGTTTCTTCAGCGGCAAGGGAGAGCTGAGCATTATCTTCAGGACACAGTCTTCCTGGCTGGCTGACATGGGGACTGTGTTGGAAATGAATAGTTGGTGGCTGAGGACAGATGGCTCAAACAAACAGACTGAAATGAGCAAGACTTTGCACCAGCAGAGGAATGTGCTACCCGTATTTTCTAGCTGCATTCCATGTAACATCACCTTCCAGCTTGCTCATGCAGCAGAGGGTGGTTTGGGGCAAAGAGCTCCAGGAAACGTCATCCTGGGCCTGATTCTCTTGCCTAGTTAAAATCAGCAATGATAGCACTGGAAGATGAAAAACAGTGATGCAGTGTGACTCCTGGATTGCAGTGGGAGGGACTTCTATGTTTTGCTTTAGCATGAACAAAGGCCTTTCTAAGCCTTCCTTCATCTCAACTTGGCTGTGCTGTGCTGAGGCTGATTTGGTGCTCCTGTCCATTTCCAGCCAAAGTGTGTTATTCAGTTAAACCAATGCAAATCAGGAACAGCCCCAGATGAAGCTAATGAGGTATCCTCTGTCTAGTAGGGGTGTATCTGCCAGCAGATTTCAGCCCTCTGTGCTCAGTGTTTATTGCTGTAAGCAGGGAGTTGCTCAGCTCTGGATGGAGATCCAGGACCAGGCTGATTTACAAGTTAGTCACCAAAGTACACCATGAGCAAATCCACTGAAGGACAGCCAAGGACATAAGTTAAGACCTCAGACAATTTTTAGTGGTTTCAGCACTGGCCTTGAATCGTTGCTGACCACCTCGAAGCAGTTTAGGATTTAGGAATCTAACTGATTCTGACTGAAGCTGAACATCAGTGCCAAAATCCCAGACTGAGAGCAGCAGCCCTGTGCTCTCCTTTCCTTACATTTCTTCGAAAGATCTGTGGCACACATGTGTTTACTTTTCTGCACACACCCAGTCCCAGGCTGGATTCATGCTCTGCAGAGTCAGGGCTGTCCCCAGCCCAGGGATCTGGTCCATGGAACATGTTCAGAGGGTTCTCAGCACATGCCCAGAGATAAATGACTGATCAGTTTTAAATTCTATTCCATGACCTAAAACCAAGGAATTGCAGAGCCCTATGTCTGTTATCAGACCCAGCCCTTCATCTCTGTGCCAGGCTCTCAGCACAGGTGTGGTTTTCAGCCTTAAACAGCTTGAGAGACTTAATTTAAATAAGCCATCAGTCTGAATTCTCTTTAATCTCTGAGATAGGGGATTTTTTTTCTTGTATGTTCTGTGGTTGTAAGAATGAAAAATGAGTGGTCAGACCGGTAGTTTGCAGTTATATTGGCTGTTTCCTTTTCCAAAGAGAATGTTTTTTTTTTTTTTTTTTTTCATTT
>VYZT01014615.1:39554-156755 GCA_013400735.1 Pomatostomus ruficeps | reverse complement strand
AAGAGAATGTTTTTTTTTTTTTTTTTTTCATTCAATGAGTTGGTTTTCTTAATGACTTGCAGTAAGGTGTTTTTTCTGGTTTTTTTGTTGGTATTTTTTTAAAACTTTCGTTGTTAATAATAACTCTGGGGTAGTCTTAAAGCAGAGCACACAGTTTTACAGAAGTGTGAATGCTCTCCTGTGAACCCCATGCAAACAGACCACATCCCCTAGGAGAGACACACAAGCCTTAAAACCAACAGAGTAAAATGAGTAAACCTACTTACACAAACCTCCACATAGTCTAAGAGACAACAATTGTTCATTATCCTTTTATTATACTTAAGTAGAGGAAGTTTCAACAAAGCAATAGACTTGTAAAAGTTCCCACCAGTTCAGAGTCTCTGAGAAAGCCATGCCTGTCATTCAGTGCAGGGAAACTCTCTTCTGATAATGTTAGGAAGTACACAGAAATAGTGGCAACCATTCTGGGATTTTAGAAATAAATAGATTTTTGGGGTCCTTCCCATGAGTTACAAGCCAGTGTTACTGAAAATACTAATTTTGCCCATTATGAGCCACTTATGAACATTCACTTTTCTCTCTCCTCCAGCAAAGTCAGATACTGACAAACTTGAGTTCAGCGGGAAAGGCAGGGCCTCAGCTATGAGTACGATCCTAATGCCTTTTGTTCTTTGTAGTGGATATGTTGTCCTGAAGATTGGGGATGCAGGAAAAAAACATCCTGTGATCCTCAGGATACTCCTAACACTGATAACACAGTGATTCCTTTAACAAATTCATAGAAGATATTGAGCCTTCAACCATCCAGGTTCTTACAGGCTGCCTCAACACAGGGCATAGAGACACGCCTCTGAGAGCAGTTTATTGAATTGTACCTGTCCAAGGGTGCTTGGGAAGCAACTTCTATAAATGAAAATATGAACCCAGAAAAACATTTCACACCTGAAAGTATTTTCTGATTGTTGAGACTGATTGTCCCAGTGTTCACAGTTTGTATTTTCAACATCCCCTTTATGTCAATAGAAGACAGAATCAACTTTTGAAGATGAGATTGAATCTTTCTGCTCAACAAAGTTTGACTGGGTCTGCAAGCCGGCAGCTGACTAGTCTTACAGGGTCACCTAAGTATGAAAACAGAACACTTTTCTCAATGTTATTACATCCTCCTCTGTCCTATGGATCACCACTAGCTTCAACTCAATCAGACCAAGATCTTCTTTGCCTCCAGTCCTTATACAGGTCATTATCTTGGAACATCACCCTGCCCTTTGGATTAAAATTTGCAAGATGCATATAGCTTGCATAATTTTCTGCAGTACCCATAGGCTCTTTGAAGTGATGCCTATCCAGGGATTTAACAATTTAGCATTTGTTGATACACCCACAAGAAGAGCTGCCTTCTTCCTACACAGGCTACTTTTTTCTCTTGCCAACGCTTGCACTTTCTCTTCCATAAGAATATGGTTCCTGGATTACTCACAGGGTATGTCTCAGCTGCAGTCATTACTCGTCACACAGACACAGAGCACAGAATTAATTTCAGGATTCAGACTGGCCTGAGCAGAATAAATACCCATGCTACAATATCTACATCACCTGAGTGCGTGAACCTGCCTTACTCATGCTAATTCAGAGTTGCCAAAAAGGTAGAGCAGAGAAACAGGGTGTTTCCTAAAACATTCTAAATTCTGAATTACTACAAATATACATAGGGTTTGGATGCTCTTGGCTTAGACACAATAAGGCAAACATATTTTTAGTCCTGATCTTTGCAGCAAATGGAAGAATGCCATGGTCACAACAGAGACTGGAGTTCACTACCATGGCTGCTGCAAGAACCCATAATTCTCTACACTGATGTTTAGCATGATTTCGATTTTTGAACCCTATAGAAGTTGCAGTGCTTCCATGTGCATTTCAACATCAGGAAGAATTTCCAGAAAACTTCATAAGTTGTCTGTCCTCACTGTTGCCACAGGCTGCTGAGCATAGAAAACCCTGCAATTACTGTTTCATTCATTGGCAGAAGGAAGAATTAAAACAACCACTGAATTTCTTCCCATATATAAGTCTCAAAACTGACCGATTATTTTTAATTCTTTGTATATTTAGGCCAGTGTATGAAACCTTGAGTGGCAAGCAGCAGACAATTAGGGAACAATTATTCATTCTTTCCCCTAAAACAAGAACTAGAAAGCAATGAGTTGTCAGTAGAGGATTTAATCCAAAAGGGAGTACCTTTTATGCGATGCATACCTAAACAAATGGAACCCATTGCTACAGGATATTTTAGGTGCCAGAAGTTTAGATGAATTTAAAAAGCCATTACACAAGTGTATTGAATGAAAATCCATTAGCAATGATGAAAAATAAATATACACCATGTACACCTCCTTTACCACATGTTGCTGGAAGGAGATGCTGGGGGAAATGAAACTGGAGGCTTGATTCGTTTTTATAACTCATCTTTAAACATTTACAGCAAAGCGGTTTCAGAGATGGAAATCCTGGAATACCTGGATCTTGCCAGTCGATCTCCTCCTGCATTTCTGTATTTAAAAGGCATTACCTTTCCTCAACTGCTGTCAATACC
This sequence comes from Pomatostomus ruficeps, assembly GCA_013400735.1. Taxonomy (NCBI): domain Eukaryota; kingdom Metazoa; phylum Chordata; class Aves; order Passeriformes; family Timaliidae; genus Pomatostomus; species Pomatostomus ruficeps. Next base: position 154,159 of record VYZT01014615.1, on the reverse strand, counting down.
TATTTCTTCCTGGGACAGTTCTGGTACTAGTTGTCTTTAAAACAAGGAATGATCCATTTAGTAGGCAATAGTTTCCATTTGTTTCTTCTGTGATGTAACCTCAGTTGCTAACAGTCCCCTCTTTGCCAGAAGTGGCTGCCATTTTTATTTAGATATTAATAGAACTTTTACAGAGCTGTTGGGTACACTTGCCCTCTACCATTTCTCATTTTTATATTTTCAGCTACCATAAATTGTAAATTTGAATGAAAATGTATGATCATGCCTTGTGTGTCATGCCACTATCTGTGGAATAGCTGATTATACACAGTATTTCTAAAGTCACTGGGCTTCATACTTCCATTGAATCATAGAATGGGTTGGGTTGGAAGGGACCTCTAAAGATCATCTAGTCCAATCCCACTGCAATGAGCAGGGACATCTTCAACCCAATCAGGTTGCTAAGAGCCCCATCCAACCTAGCTTGAAATGTTTTCCAGGGATGGGGCACCTACCACCTCTCTGGGGAACCAGTTCCAGTTTTTATTCACCTTTGCCTATGTCCTTGTGCTGTTAAAATGCTATTTTCCACTACTTGCAGAATGCCAGGGTGTTTACTCTTGCAGTTTCTTCTAATTGATCTCGTGTGAACACCTCATGAAATCACTCTGTAAAAGACTGACAGGCAATTCCTTCCAGACAGCCTTGTGTATTTTAGCATTTCTTGTTGCTTTGGACCATTGCACAAAAGTAAAAGCTGTTCATGACATGAAACCTCTACACTTGAAATCTCTCCTCACAGGAGGGAGTCTTTTCCCTTTATCTTCCAAATCTGTTTCAGCAGTACCTGGAAGAGATCGAAAGATGCACTGGCAAACAGAAATATGTGATAATTGTGGCCACAAAATCCCACTTCCCAGACCCTGGTAAAAATAAAGTTCACATTCTTTTAGTATGCCCTCAGAAACACTGGTATTCATTTAGGGAGCCCTCCTGGAAAAATCAGTTAAAGATTAGACCAAGTGGGGATTAACTACATAGATACAGAAGACAGCTGCTAATTGGCTGTCAGTGAAAATAATTTTGTTCTTAAAGGAGAAATATTAAGCACAAAAGTTCCACACAGCATTTTAGATTGAGGGCCTCAGCCTGCAGCCACACCCCTTTTCCAGGCAGTGTAATCTTCCTGAGGGACATTCTCTGGAGAGCTGGTCACACGTCACCAGTGCCCAAAATCACTGGGCTGCCCATAAATGCTGATTTAACTCTGGAGCTGGCTGTTCTGCACAGGTGCAAATTTTGCCCTTGGCAAATATAAGCAACATAAATGACACAGAAGCAGTGACTTCTGTGACCTCTCTTAGATGATTTGCATCTGAAAAGAGACGGTTTTGGAAATACAACAGTTTTGTCTCAATGTCTCCAAAATAAAATTATTTGACTCTTTGATTCAAATTGATTTTTAATTTTGAAACTTCCCTCAATGCTCAGCTATTAAAGTCTTGGGCTTTTTTTTTTAAAGGTTAGACTCCAGAAGGATTTTTTTCTTTTGATTTTGACCCAGCTCTGACTTAAGAGCACATTGCCAGAAGGGAATCAATCAAACTGAGTTATTAACAGTTGTGTCAAAGTGAAACAAGGGGGAGCTTATCGCAAAAGGTGTTGCCCACAAAATTTCCAGAGCTTTGCTCAAAACATGGGGCCTTTTCTGCTATTTTGGAGCTATTCTTTAAATGTGTGGACAGCAACACTGACATATAAAGAATTAGCAGCTTGAAGCTACAAAGAGATCTGTGTGCCTGCAGAATTCTGTCCCAGGGACCTCACTGGACTACTGGGCTTTTGATATCCATGGAAATGTGGATTCTCAGGAATTGCAAGTAACCCTGTGGGCAAATTTATCTTATAACACTTGGGAAAAATAAAAGGCATCCAGCATGAGGTCATCAGTTCCTACTGAGGGAACAATTGACAAAATGTAGTTTAAAGAGGCAGAAATCGCTTGAAATCCCTCTACATCTGGAGCTTACTTCTCATGTTACAGGAGTCCCAAATGTTCAAAATAGTGAACCATTAGTGACTGAAGGAGCAGCAAAACATCTGTATAATGCATGAAATGTCTGGAAGTGTCTGACTCTCTGGGAATCAGCTGAAGCTTTCAATTGATGCTTTAATGGTGATAATTGAAGTTTGCAGCACTGGCACATCCTAGCTCAGTAATTAGATGGATTACAATCTTTCTTGTTTGGCAGCATTCTTTAAACAAGCTTCAGCTTTTCATATAGTCAACACTCTAGCAGAGATAAATGTCACATCAGTTCAGAGTGAAAAGTAATTTAAGGAAAGACTCAAATTTATCTTCAGTGAGTACCAAACAGGAGATATTTCAAAGACAAGACAATGGCCCTTTCTATCTTAAAAGAATGGCCCATTTCTCCCATATAAAGGCTAGCTTGTGAAAGGGAATCTATGGGTGTGCCTTCCCAAAATTACTGAAGCTAAACCTGCTTATAATATTTCAGTATTCAGTGTATGTATTAATGAATGGATGAAATTCTGGCAAATAGAATTCTGTAGGGGAAAGAAAAAAGGGAGAATTCTAAGGGAGAAAAATACATTGCCTATCACTTAGCAAGATAGAATTTGTCACAGAGATTGGTAACCGAATGGCCAATGGAAAAAAAAAATTAAAAAATGAAGGCATGAGAAAAAGCTCTGCGCTGGGATTATTTGAAGTGAAATTAAATAAAAGCAGTTGAGATCAAGAAACAGCCTCCATCTATAGGGGAATGGGAGACATGCTTTTCAGTCGCTTACAACCAAACATTGCTTCTGTAAATCATTTTCACTCTCAGCTTTAAAATGGCAGCATCTAGCTGGTGCTTATGTTAAAACTCCTGACAAATGTGCTACATTTACCCATCTTATTTTACTGGCAACCTTTGCAATTTCAGAAGCAAAGTTTTGAAACAGGCTCTGTTTTCTAGAGTTCATGTCTAGATTTTCTCCTACCTGGATGATTTAGTTGAGCAATATGAACATTTCTAAATATCAGTGAATTGCTTCACCTGAAGAACTGAGCAGCCTGAGAATTTCACTGGGCAAATCCTCATCTCAGTGTCCTGGGAAATGGATTGTGTGGTTGTGTCACCGCTGTGATGGGAGCAGACATCCAAAGCAGAGAGGACAGGTACAGTTGATCACACTATTGTCTCAGTTTCCTCTACAGCATCACATATCCCTTCAACTCCTTCATTCCTCTTTTAGCACTATCCTACCATAGACAGAGTCAAAATATTTCATATCTGGGGCAAATCAGGCTGGCATCATTCCAGAAGACCAAAAGGAGATTGAGAAAGGAACTCTACATTCTTTCCCAGTTTTTATTCATGGCCTTCCAGTCATGTACACTGCATTTGGGGGAAATTTAGTACCTGCCACCATCATTATTCCCTTGTTATAGATTTTGCACCATGCGTGGTTCCTCTGTCTGTGACTGAAGAGAGTTTCACAGTAAAACTTCTCCCCACACTTTAGCTTTAGTACCTTGAAACAAGAAGAGCCTGTGACCTCCCTGTGTGAGCTGGGGTGTCCTATTTTGGTAAAATTTATGAAGTATATAGCTATGGAAATCTGAATCATGGAGGCATTGACCGAGTACCCATTGCCACCAGTGAAGGACCCTGCCAACAGTAATAGCCAGGATCCCATTCAGTCTTCAGCAAAAGTGCCCCAGAAAAAACATCACACAGGACATGCTTCATTTTCTCTATAATTTTCAAGGTGCACAGGTACTTAAGTGGTCAGAATAAATAAGCAGAATGACTGACATAGACAGATGACTGATAGAGACTTTTTCTGACTGCAGCAAATCACTCAGTCCAGGTTGCATTTCCAACTTTGCCATGAGCTGCTGTCTGACCTCAGGAAAGTCCCTTGAAGGCCATTTCCAGACTGAAAGCCATCTACGTGAAGGTGACAATACCTTACTCAGCAGATCTACTTTCTTGAACAGTCATAGTGTCTTCATTTCATTAAAAAAGGTAAAAATTAAAGGGCTGTTGTTTTTTCTTTTTCCAAGATTTGAGCTCAGCTGTAGGCTGCCTTCTGCTTACTGAACAGAAAAAAAAAAAGTTATGTCCCTGCAACCTCAAAATTACAGGCATTTCAAGCAAGGTCCCTATGGACTTGCTGGTTTGCACAATATCTGGTGCAAAATCTGCTTGTATTTCCAAGAACGAATGACTGTAAAGTGATTTTGATGAAAGACTGTTTACGAGAAAAAGCTTCATGTGAGAACATTTGAGCATAAAACATATTAACTACTTTTAAGTCTGAGTTTAATCAGTTCATAAAAGGGATTATATAATGTGATTGCCTATGCACAAGAGACCCCTTCCAGGCCTGCACTCCTTAACTGCACAATATATCTTAAGGCTAAGAGATCAGTCGATGGTAAGGACCCTTCAGAGATTTAACCATGTATGAGTGGTATAGTTTAAATGAAAGTGCTTTAGCTGTACATCCCTTCCTGTCCTACAACACATTCACTAATGTAGCACATAGGAGGATTGTGAGAAATTGGTAGTGCAATGATAAGGCAGGGATATCCTGGGTGAAAGAAAACCCTGGGTAATGCTGCTGGCAGGACTGGTTCAAGTGCCACAATCCTTACACATTTTGGAGGCCTCCAATCCAACATGCTGCAAAAGACGACCTTCAGTGGAGGTACAACATGAAACACTAAACCATAATAAGCTCCTTTTTGAGAAGCAAGCTCTGGGGATGATGGACAAAGCCTCCCGTGATGGCCTTGCAGGATCACCCCCACATTCAGCAAGGAGCACATAAAACCTCTGATTGTCACAGGATGGTTTCCACGTACCTCTGCTGCTTATGAACCAGTGCTGAAGAGGGACTTCAAGATCTAATTTAAAGCAATGGGGCTTATCAACTGGTGCTCAGTGGCACATAAATTGCAAGTATAGCAACACTATTTTGAGACCAGCACTGGCTCTGAGAGCAGCATAGGCACAAGCACTTGGCACAGTGCCTGCACTAGTAAATGATGGCTTGGGTGGATCAGGTCTGGATCTCTCAACAACTGCTGCATGGCTTAAAGGAAAATCCACCCATGGATAATGGTGAATTGACTGTACAGCTAAATAACTTCTTCTCCCATACACACTGCATCAAACCAATGGCCACACACACATACAGAAACTGAAATCTCCATGGGAAGCTGAGATAGAATTGCAGTGGCTGCAGGAATTATGACTGTCCCTCATAGAGGAATTGCCAACAGCTGTCATTCACACATCCATAGTCATCTGTTGCTAAGTTTTACAAAGCCCTCATCAACAGCTCAACTGTATTGTTCACAAGCACATTTTCCCTCCTTCTCCAGGATGGGTCTTTGAGCAACATAATTTGAAAAAGACTATTTCAAAATTCCTTCACAAAACCTAACATCACATCACCCAGGAACATGGCTAGGGATTCTTCAAGATAACAGTGAATATCTGCAGCATACACAAGGTACCAGGTATAAAGAGTTGGAACAACTGCATCAAGTGTGGAGCGTAAACTGGATGTTGAATTGCTACCAATGTCATCAGATTCAGGGGGCTTCGCACAGGTGAGATATAGAGGTTGATATTCCTGTTTGGCTGAACTTTTCTGTGGAAGTACATGATAAAGCATGTTCTCCAAAACACTCAGCTTCCACTGACTCACTCAGGTGGCATAAAAACGGTACAGACTGTGCATACCTTGGAGGTCAGATCTGCAGCCTTTGGGAGGTCTGCAAATGGCACGGAACTGATACAGCATGATTGCAGGAGAGCAGATGATGCTTGCTGTGGAACCACTGCCAGTTGGCTCTACTTACCTGCTGAAGGGTGGCTGGAGGTCAGACTGCTGGCACCCCAGTGCAGCTTTATACTTCCTTTATATTAAACAGAAAGGTGCTCTAGCAGTTCCTTTTTTCTTCATACCTTTCTTCATAGCACCTCATAAGTGGCTTGCAAGTTGCATATACATGAATATAGGAGTTGGACTTCCATGATTCTTGTGGGTCCCTTCCAAACCAGGATATTTTATGATCCTTAATATATGTAATTTTGAATGGGGCTGTAGCATTTCTTTGTGAATAAGATAATATTCGTAGACCTCATTCATGCACAGGTATAAGTGTGATCAAGGCAGGACAGAATGATATATTTAGCTTAAAGAAATTCAAGAAAAGAAAAAAAAATATTGTGAGTATTTTCAATCAGACACAATTTTATTAATTTTATTCATTGCTATCTGTGGAATCCAAGAGAAGATCATTCATAGCCCAAGAAACTAATTGTGGCAGGCAGAATTCATTATATCTGAGATTAGTCATCTGAGAGGCAAACATCTAACCTAAGGTAGTTTTCTAGGCTCTGTACTCAATGGAGAGAGAAGGCAACACACCTGGGTAGGATCAGTGGCCCTCTAAAGACCACTCCTTCTGCTGACTACAGAGGGACGTCGAATTAATTACTACTTTATTAAAATGCTTGACTTTCATGAAGTTGAGGTTGCAAGAGGCAAAAATCCTTCCAAATATTTAGCACTTGCAATATTCAAGGGTCATGTGTAGCATGCCATTTTGCCTGGGTTCCCCTCCCATTTCTGATAATGGTTTTTTGCCAAGATTAGAATATACCAGATCATAAAGGAGTAAAGAGCATCACCTTTGTGGTTCCACCTCTGTGGTTATTCTCCGAATAACACACAGAACCTGGGCGTCTTTTCCCTTCAACTGTAAGAAACTTGTGTCATTATTGGATTCAAGAGGGAGAACCAGTCCTGAATTTCAACAGGATATTCACAAGTACCGGGTATTGCAGTGGCTGAGAAATATCTATTGTTGGGTGTAAGTGCTGCTTAATGGAGTAGGGATGAGAACCATAAAGCAAGCAGACACTTGTGGATTTTTGTATCCTCAGAAGTGTGTTTGAAAAGCAGTGACTAGTTCACTGCTCTATTGTTCAAAGACTAAGACAAGCAGAATAAAAAAGCAGCAAGGTCATCCAGCCCATCACAGAAAACACACTTTCTACAGTGTGTTTCTGAGTGTTTTGTCCAATGTCCTTTTAAAAATCTCATGCTGCGGGGTCTATACCAGCTCTTTGGGGAGTTTTTACTAGTGCAATAATAGATTTTGGCATTTGTCCTGTAGGTGCCCTGTTATTCTTTGAATGGTATTACTATGTTGCTACATTTAGCTCTTGGATATTTGCAATAAGTTTTCCTGCAAATTTGTGATTTTCATATGCTTATACACAAGCTTCGCTTCATCATCTTATAGATAATATTTCAAAACTTTGCTAGTTGGAGACAGCAAAGGCAAAAAAGTCTAGATGTAAGGCTCAAGATGTCAATTCAAGCTCATATGAATACAACAGATACATGGATTTCTGTTCCGGTCAATATCAAAGTCTTCTTCCCATCCATGTAGCTACACATAAATGTTAGCTGGAGGAGCAAAAGGCAGTTTTTCAGGTGCCTCCAGCTATGGAAATCTCATATGATTTTTCTGACCATTCTAGTTCCCAGCACTCAGGATGTTTTTTCTTAACTTGGTCTTGCACTTCCTTGATGGACTTTCTGTTTGCCAGCACTGTTTTGACGTAACAACCGTCCAGCACTGAATATTTTGTCATAGGTATGGCTATGGAAAACCAAAGCTTCTGTTTCTGTGAGCATCACTGATGTTTTGGTAGCACCTTGAGGCTCTAATTCCATTGTACAACATGTTGCAAATGAAAAACATGTTGTCTGTCTCATAATTAAATTGTTCATTTTTGCAAGGGACCCTAAAACAGTGTGACACACTCATTTTCATTAACCCATTGATGTTTTCCTCAATGTGGCTGCATTTTCTCATCAGACATCCATTATCTCATTATTTTCAATTGAGAAACACACGTTTGATTCATTTTTCAGTACTAATTTAAAGGAAATGGTGTCAATACATTTGCTATTTCCCAATAAACCAAATATTCAATGAACGTTAAGGGGTTTGTTAAAATTACAACTACAGTTAAAACCAGAGATTATATTTGTGATGGAGAAAAGAAAAAGCTGTTTTTCACTAATAAAATCAAATTAGCGCTAGGTGGAAATAAGCACAAGTGAGCCTGAGGAAGACAGACTGAGAGGGCTACTAAATATCAGAGCACAATGAAAAAGATACAGAAATGCAAGTGGAGAAATAAAAATATAAAATTTTTAATTTGACACTTGTGCTAGTCTCAATGTCTTTACTACAATTCCTACCACCATGAAAGTTCTAACTTATGAAAAAGTTGCCACTGGTAGGGAAAATAATCATAGGAGGAAATATATGGGAGATTTAGAAATTCACACACCCACATATCCTTTCTCTGTCCCTCTACCCCAATTGTGTCTGTCATTTTTCTCACAGAACTTAGTTTATTTTGCTTTCTTGATCAGGATCTGGTCATGGTCTTGGCTGGGGCAAATTTCATGTTTTGGCTTCATAGCCCCTGTGTTGAAAGCAGATGTGTCCCACTCAGTAGCTCACTAGGATAAAGTTGTCCAGTGCTTAGCTTATCTTAAATCCATCAACTCTTCTTCTGAGTAGATTTTTTATCCTGCAATGCACCACAATTTGCTTTTCCATTTCCACCATATGACCTTTTTTTTGCTCTTTCATATTCTCCTAACTTTGAACAGGCTTTCATGCAGTCAAAGTGTCAGTGTCTTCCTTTTATACTGCTTTTATTGACAATTGAGCCTGGTGCACTCTTCCGTGATACAGGGGGAGATAAGGCTCTTGATGCCAATCAGTCACTCTACATAGGAGATACAACATTCGTCTAACAAATATTTGACTAACCTTTTTCCTAGCCATTTATATCTGAGTGAAACTCTATAAAATTCTGCAACCTTCCAGGTCCATGTGACTCTTCAGGTAGAGGGCTTACTGGAAGTTTTAAGGTGGGAGGAGCGGAGCAAAGAAAAGAAAATCAAATTAATGACCTAAAATTTCAGCTGGTCTGAATTAACAAAGCTTCACTGAAATGAAGAGCTATGTCATTTTACTTTGGTTAAGAATTAAATTACAGAAGTCTATATTCCCAGAACCTCTCCTGGCATAAATCTTAGAATTGAAAATTGTTTCAGTCAGGCAATGATTTGGCACCAAGTTCAGCCACTTAATGGGTTCAGTATAGAAAAAGTCATATATAAAAGGCCAGATGAAGTCAATGCACACTGATGTTTCCAGAGGTTTTAGTGTAACTCTTTCATCTTTGGAGAAGACCTGAGTTTTAAAAGATCATCTCTTTACTGACTTTATATGAATGTCTTACTCTCAGCTTGACTGACAATCTTTTGTAAAAGGATCACTCTTGGAGGGTGAAAGCAAAGGAGAAATTTCTTCAGAAGCCAAAAGAGGTGGGCAGGAAGTCAGCTGGTTGGAAAGTCTGAGAAAATAACTTAAATGGATGTAGCTTCAATGGGATCACAGAGCAGCCCACAGTGATCAGTGCACAGAGTGACATGCCAGCCAGGGCTACTGCAATTCCATATAAACCCAGTTAAAAGTCTGACAGGGATGAAGATCTCTTTCACATTCCCAGACTCTTAATGCTGGGATAGGGTGCAAGACTTGAGATTTAGGCAAGTAGGTTTCCAAGTCTGAAACATGCATGCAGAGCTTGCTACCGAGGACTTGCCAAAAGGTATCAAACACATATGGATGTGCTTCAGGGTCCAGCTGCCCTCATCATGTTTTGGCTGTGACATGTTCCAATGTCTGGGATGTGGTGACAATGCCAATTTAAAATGTGAGGCATTATTCAAAATGGAAGAGAAGGAACTGACTAATGGGGAGATGACACTGGCCTGTATGCAAAGGGGAACTGTTGGGCTGGAGAGGATATTTTTGGAGTTCCTCAAGGATTGGTCTCAAGATTGATGTGACAATAATTTCATTAATAGCATTTCTAAAGAAAACCCCAAACAACAAAAACCAAAGCCTGGTGTAAATGGAATTTGCTGATAGGAAGTTTAAAATATCCAGCATTATCAATAAAGTAACAAAAGTATGAGGAAATCATACAGAAAGCACCAGATAATGTCAGTGACGTGCATAAGAGAAAGAGAATGACTTTCAAGAGGCAGAACAAATTTGGCACTTTCCTTACAAGTCAATTCAAAAAGGATGTGTGGATCAATGGTATGGGTATATTAATGCAAATTGGCAACAATATCGATGGATCCTGCTACGTTTCTTGCTCACCAGTCCGAAGGAAGAGACAAACCAAACAGATGAGTCAGCCTCAGCACAAGCACCTCAGCTAAGGGCTGACCTGACTTGCAAAGTCACCAATATCAGAAATAACTGGGGACAGCAGTGCCCTATGTGCAGCCAAACATTTCTGAACTTTCTCCATTTTTTATGGAGATGTGCTTTCAGTGACATGAAGCATAAATCATTACCCTGCAGAGACTGCAGTGCAGCTCAGCAAGGACTGGGGCTCATCCCTGCACTGATGACTTTTTGGCTTTAGTGCCTTTGTGTAATATTTCCTTCCTTTTTCACTATCGCCTCAGTGAGAAGGAAACAATAGGCCCAGGGCAGAGTCTGTCAGCTGGGCACTTAGGAGGAACCTGGGGGACACTGCAAGCAGTGGCCTGCCCTCCTCAGTCAGTCTGGGACAGGCTGCTGGGTATGGGAGAAGGAACAAGTCAGACAGAGCAGTGTCCCTGACTTAGGCTGTCTGGTGGCCCGAGCAAGGCATTAGAGCACAGACAGTCAGTCTGAGAGGAGAAAAGGATGCTCCAGAGACAGGGGGATGTGAATCAGACTTTCTGCCTGAGAGGTTGGGTCCCAAAGTCATTGCTAGTGCTGCCAAAGGCTGAATGCAGAAACACCACCCAGGTGTCCATTGCTAATCCCTGCTGTCTGAGCTACTGGCAGTCTCACATGGGTCAAAAATCAAAAATCTGACCAAGAAGACAGCAAATCCCAAGGCACTCACTTGACCAATTTATTCTGCAAGCCTCACACACACATGCTGCAGGGCTAGGCATCTTGGAAATGCTTGCTAATACCACCCAACATATTCATTTGGGATATAGGAGGCACACACACAGATGAATGCACTCTCTGGGAGAAACACAGCTCTGACAGGTGTGCAGGAGCCTCTACCCTGGGAGAGAAGCACAAAGCCACACCTGCAGTCTCCTATCAGGCAGAATAAATTGCAGTTTGTATCATAGCCCTTGGGCATTAGTACAGGCCAGCAGAACCAACCCTGAAGTGTTTCCCCTTAAGGTCTAAAAGACAGAGGGGTTGGGTTTTGTCCTACAAACTGGTTTTTTTGGCATTAACATCGGTTCTGGTTTTAAGCAAATAATTTTAAATGTGATTTTTTGGGGGGGTGATTCACACCAGGCGTTTCATGTGTGCCAATATATCTAATGTAAGAAATTGTAGGCACCAAGATCTACAGGCTGACCATTGTAGAAGCAAAAGAAGAAAAAAAACCCACTATCATTTAAACTCCGGGGAAATTAAGTCAAGGCCCAGAGATTTCCCACTCTCCACTGCTTCTTGCAAACAAGACAAATATGCCTGAGCAGTTAACAACTCACTACTCCAGTAAATGAAATTGCCTCTTATAAGCCTAAAGCTTCCACTGAAAAAGAACATCTAAAACTACTGCTAGGCATAACTGCTAAGACTTATTTGGCTTAGAATTTTCAGTCAATCCATTAAACCACCAGACACACATTTGCAAGTTCCTATTTAGCCAAATACCCCCAGTCTTAAGTTATTCAAACATAAAAGTTTGGTTCAGGCCCATTCCCAGTGAAGATGTTATCAAAACTAAAGATGACTTACACTGCTGGTAAATCTGTTACTCAGAGACTCTACTTGTCTGGTTTCTTGTCAGCCTACAGAGGTTTTTTGTTGTTCCTTTTTTTTGACAGCGTAGTAACATTTTCTTTCTTCAATGCTTCATTAGCTTGTCTTACTCATGCAATTTTCCCCATTTTATTTCATGTAAATCAAGCTACTCATCAGCTCTGTAATGCCATCAGTGTACAAAGAGCCTTCTATTAAAAAAAAATCACATAGTAAAAAAATAAGAAAAAAAAAAAACCCTTAAATTTATGCAGGTAGTATAAGTTGTTGGAGAACTATTCATAAGGGGTTTATAAAGCTAAAGGTTCTTATGAGGCTAGAAGGACATGGGAAGAATTTTAACAGGATTAGATTCTCTAGTATGTGGCTGAGGTAGTATGATCAGGAAATATTTTACAAACTACAGGATTTTTTGCCTTACTATACCTGTTTTTTCTTTCTTTTTTGTCTTTCTTTTAGAAAGTGTGGTTAATGGTGCTCACGCTTCAGTGTCTTAGTTCACCTGCTAAATATTTCCCTCCTAACAGGATATGTCATAAGCAGAATATTCTGTTTATTCACCAGCAGAGACAGGTGAACTGCAAGCAGTTTACAATTTTGCATGTGAGTATTTTCTCATCTCCCAGAAGATGCAAAATGACAGCAGAACCGAGCAGTGGGGCTGTCAGTGCAGAGCTGAGTTTGACTGTGAGAGAGAGGTTTTGATGTGAGGCCTGGGCTCACCCACAGCCATGGAAAATGGACACGCACAGGTCAGGTGAAAGAGGGGGGTGAAAGCAGCGTGTGTGCTAGGACAGGACATGAGATGCCCTGCCAGGGATCCTTCTCCTGCCTGGGCATCTCACCACTGAGGACAAGCTCCTCCTTACATGTGTAGGATGCAGGGCAGAGAGGCAGCGGGCAGAGAGGCAGCAAGCAGAGGGAGGGGTTGTGAGGATCAGTGCCCTGAATACCCTTGTAAATCACAGAGTCTGAAAAAAGCAGCTCAACTAGAAAAAAAACAATTTTTCAGTTATTAATCCTGTTATAGATCTGATGACTGATATTCAGATGCATATATAAGCCTATGCACACAGTTCATTATTTTTGTCTCATTTTTCCACTGCTTTTTATCCTAACATTAAGAAAAAGTCAAATCCTAAGCAAAAATCACACCATTAAGGCAATAAGAAAGCAAATATCTGAATGCTAAGTGAGCAGATGAGAAAACAGTGTAAATCATACCAAGCAAACCCTTGGGGATCTTTCCCAAGCATGATCAATAACAAGTCAGTCTTCTGAGCAGACAGGCAACAGCACCTGACATTTGTATTTCATAAATTGGGTATATAGGAAAAAATTTACAGATATCAATATTTGGAATGCAAGGCACACAAGCAAAACTGGTGACCAGTAAGATTGTCTCATATATTCTGAAAGTGAGAGGAGAGAGTTCCAACCATGAGCAGGCTGAACCAGATAGGAAACCCTGAAGAGGTATCAGTATGATGAGACACAAGAAGGAACACACAAAGGAAATTTTTTTAAAAAATTAAAATACAGACAAAATAGCTGTGCAAAATCTCAAGGAGAAACTTGGTGTCAATTTCATTAAAAAGAAACTTTCACTTGCAACTAATGTCCTTGATTGCAAAAGCCTTTTGGTTTTAACAGAAAAAGAAGGCTGATCTTTGAAAAGATCACTGCTCATGGCAGGAGAGCACTAATTAGCTGGTGGGGGCCCTGGGGAGTAGATCTTGTGCATAGTTGTGAGGCTCAACATTTCTGGCTAAATTTCCTGTCAGTCTGCAGTGAGGCAGGATGCGCAGCCAGAAGCAGTCTTTTCTGACAGTGCCACTGCTTTCAGCCCTCTTGAAGCTGGGAAGTGTACCAGTTTGTGAGAGTTAAAAAAAATATCAGCCAGTTTTTCACCACAGAGTTCCGTTTTCCCTCTCATTCTGGATTGCATTTCCAACGTTTAGCCAGTAATGAGAACAGCTGCAGATAGCATAGCAGCTGGGGCTAGTGAGCCTTCAGCAAGGTTTACACTCCAGCTTCCATTCCCAAGGACTTCTCTGGATCAATTCAAGGAAAGAAATGACGGGGAGATTTCAACATCTACCCCAGTTCTTGCCTGTCCTTCGTCCCTGAAACTCAGAGTAGCATAACAGTGATCCAGAGCCAGCACCTGACACATCTCTAATTAGCATTGTTCTTGCAGTTTTCCTTTGGATTTTTCCCCTGTGAAATCATTCTTTTTGAGTCAGGACACTCACTGCGATTTAAAGCTCTTTCTGCAGCATTTGTTTGAGATTATTTGTTTCTACCTGATCACATCTAAACACTCTTGGAATGAATGGCACTAGCTATTTTTTCAGTCCAGAGGAAATCTTCAGATAACCAAGAATTCAGTGCAAAAATGTTGTTCTTCATTCCACTTACTCATTTTTTTTACATGATTGCAGCTGACTAGGGTAGAAATTTGCAGAAGGTAAATGCTGAGCAAAGCTGTCTCCTTGCACTAACCTCATTTTCACAAGAGAATTATTTCTAAACTTTTCACAGACTTACTTTATGATTTTTTCTTTCCGTTCTTCGTACCAAACAGGTCAAAACCTTATCTCTAAGAACTTCATCCTGTGTCACTCTCAACTATTGGGAATCACATCCTCCCCAGCGGCCACATTTTTAGTAGTAATGGGACATAACAGAGCTGTTGTTTCCAACATCTCAGTGAAATAAAAGTGCCTTACCAGCAGAGAGCCTGGATTACCCTTGTGAATTTTTTTTTTGAGCTCTGACAGTGCCAAGGTCTTAAAATATAAGAAGCCCTGGAGAAAGGACTAAAGGACAGAGAGTTTTAGGTGGTCTTGCTAGCTCAGTGTCAGCATCACCAGGCTGAGAGGAGAGTGGGGATACACGAAGGGGTGAAGACATGGCCAACCTGCTCAACAGTAGCTTGGCTGTTAAAAGCTTGGGAGCTGCCCATACCGATACACTGCTTCCAGGTCCTGCTCCACTCCTGGAACAGAGAAAAAAGTCAATTTATATTAATTCACCCCCAAATAAAGAAGAATTTTTAGCCAGTCAACGTGTATCTGTCCAAAAGTTGAGAGGATGGAGAGTGTAAGAGCTCTCATTGAGCGATGGAGTTTATATTAGGGCTGAGAGAGACTCATTAAGGCCTTGCTTTTGAGTGATGCTCAAAACCTGTTTTATAGGTGGGACAGAGGGAATTTGCAGAGCAGGCTGCCTCCCTGCATCGTGTGATGGTGGCTGGGTTGCAATCCTGGGAAAGATGGGGTCCTACAAGGCCCGCAGGCTCCTATGGAGTTTATAAAAGAAACCAAAGGAAAGCAACCCCATTTCCCCTAGGATTTAACTTCTTACATGGGGATCCTCTCTTGCCAAAATAAGAGGATTCAGTATGTGCAAATGAACTGAAACCTGCAGCGACACATGGTAGCATGAGATGCAGTACAGGAAACTTTTTGCATTTTACATACATGCTCTACTGAAGGGACACTGCATTTTCACAGCATCTTACAGAGTCTCAGTTAAAGTTTCACTCTTGCCTTCCACTTGTGATGGCTTTCCACCCCCACCTTGACATCACCTCCAGCTGTGTCTGCTGCATTTCCCTTGCCACTCTTGCACAGATAACAGCCAGACAAAAGAAGCCAGGGGGCCAAAGGCAGCATCTCTCTGAATACAGATTACAAGGCTGAAGTCACAGGGTGAAGTGTACACAGGCAATGCTCCTGCATCAGGAAAAGCAGGCACTTGCACTGGCCTCAGGTAGCTCAGGAGGCTGTATGAGGATGCTAGTGCTTGTCCCAAGATATTTTAATTTGACTTTGTGCAAGAGTGGATAATAAAATTTTTGGGAAATAGAGACTGCAGGGTAATTGCAAAAGGGCCTTCAGTCCCTTGTCAGAGGAGAGCCACCTGTTTCCTTCTGCCCCTCCATATTCTTCTGAGTTGCAAAGCTGTGAACAGGGGTAAGACCCAAGAATATCACAGCCCGAATTTTTTGCTATGCTTTGCAACGGCTGTGGGGCAACCTTTGTGAGATTTCCCAGTGGCAGGAGGACATCCAGTATTGCACCATTCCAAATAATCCCTGACTCCAGGAATGCACTGGGAATGCACATGTCACAGCTTCATGAGGTTCACTGAACTGAGGGTGCTCTGATTTGTTGCATTGAATCAAAATATCCAACTGGTGCAGGGATCTGGAAAACACGGGCACGTGAGCTTCACTGAGCTACTCAGTCTTCATAAATATTGCCAAAGTGAGCTTTCTGAATCCTCAGGTCCTATAGGTGTTGCAAAGAATATTTCAAACCCACTTTGAACTCACTACAGGAGTGTGTTTTAAGGAAGAAGACACGAAGATACTGAGATTTTCTCCCCTCTTTCTCTGAGGTCTGTAGATTGTCTGTGGAGGGCAGGAAATCTCCCCTCTCTCTCAGTGAACTGGGAAACCAGAGGTGCTGTTCTTCCCAACCTCCCTTACCTGCCTGCCCTGACATCAGAATTCTGTGTTGCACCTTCAGCAGAGATACGTCCTCAGGTTTACTCTTACTGGCAACTGCTTCATCCTTAGCCCTCCCAAGAGGCTTCTTCAGCAAGTTTCAGGCTCCTTATAATAATTCAATGACACATATTAATGGTGCTCAGGAGAGAGGACACTCCTTTCTCTGCTCAGCACTGGTGGCCTCTGGAGCAACCTTGACAGAAACTGCACCTCTAAGGCAAAGGAGACACAACTTCCCCAGTCCACAGAAAGGAAAAGTATTTGATTTCCACAATACACCAAATATATGCAAGATACAAGCTATTTCATGCCTCCTATATTTTTTATATAAAGTCTAAAGTAATAACAGAGTAGTAATTTCCTTATTCCACACAATTATGTCACCTCCAAAGCACTGGCAAGAGGTGCAAGCGGTTCTCTGAGCAAGTCCAGTGCAGCTGTAAACAAAATTAAAAGCACCTGAAATTGAAAATATCACAGGCAGCTACAGGACTACAATTCTAGCTGCTTGCTTCAGCAGACAGTGGAAGAAAGGCTGATTTAAGTCCTTTATAATCCAAGCAACAAAAGCGAGCTTTGACACCAGTTACAGGTCTTTTTCCCCGATAATGTTCTGTGCCGATGGTGGGAATATGCAGTGATTCTAAAACCAGTGATCCTTGGGCTTCACGAAGACTTGATGTTTAAAATGTCATCCATGATACAGAAATTAAAACCAGATAAGAAGTACTAGATCAGCCTGTACCTTCCCTTTCTATGGCAGGGGCTTTTCCTTAATGTGCATCATCTAGTGGTCTTCTCATCTGATTTTTAAATGTCAAATTAAACATGGATCTGTCAATTTATATGTGGCTCTGGCATTTTCACTGCATTTATCACCTTTCTGATATATCCAACCCTCCCTTCACTTACCCCTACTTAATGTGTAGGTGAGATACCCCACTTCATATCTCCACCTTTAGCATGGCCACCTTGGTTTAATAACATAAAAGACTGATGAAGTGGTTGTGGACAGAACTAATTTCACCATCCACCTAGTGCACAACAGTCAACTCTGATACAAATTTTAATTATTCACACAATTCAGTTTCCCTGACTCAGATAACACATTTCTGGCACCACAAGTCTCAGAACAGCAGGATGCTCACAAGGCTGAGGCTCACCTTTGCCAGGCAGAGATGGCCTGTCAAGTCTGTAACCTCTGCTGAAGTGGCCTCCGAGTCACAAGGTCATTAGTAAGAGTTTGCCAGCACGCCACACAGTGAGTCATACTTAATAGCCCATCTGCTGTCACACTTCATAAAATATTTTCCTATTATTCCTCCTTCCTGTTCTATTCCTAAGGAGCAAAGCAATCCTCAGCGGATGTGTAACTGCCAGAATCCATTTTTGCAAATAAAAGAGAAGAAACAGTTGCCTTTCCCACCACCCCCAAATATCTGATACTTCTCATCATCCTTGCTGACATTTTAACAGTGGTGACTGCTGTTAGGGATAAGCATTAGGATTCCTAGTCACAGGCCAGTGACCCATTTTACTGTGGACTGTAAAGCCATAGCACAAAAGCTGCACCCCAAACAGCTGCAGACTAAAGATGTTCAGAGGGCAATTCCCCTCTCACTCAGCATGGATCCCCCTTTAGGACCAGTGTCCTCATTCTTGCTGCTGATTTTAACCAGCTTTTATGGGGACTCTTTCTGAGTACCTAATTCCTCATTCTTTTCCTTTATTTGCATGCTCAAATCTAAGTTAACATAACAACATTTCAGTAAGTGTGGTATTTTATGGTTGTTTCTGTCTCTTTTTTTTTAAAAAAAAAAAAGGAATAAACTCACCTGTATTTCTAAAATTATCTAAGTAGCAACAACCTTCACAGAAATTGTGTCTTCATCCTGCCAGTTTATACTATGCAAGTCCCATTAGTCATCCTGAATTTTAGGGTCTCCATTTTGCTCTCTGTTGGGGTTTTTTTCCTAGAGGATCTGAAGGGGGCAGGCAGAAGAGATTCTTGTGAATGAACTGATCATTTTCTGAACTCATTAAATATGCCATCAATTATCAATAATTAATGACAACAGGGTACATTCCCCTCCTTCCCATGAAGCCAAGAATGCTCTTTAATAGCTGTACAGCAATCCTTTGAAAAAAAGACAATGAATCTGCTCCTTAGGGGTAACAGTAAATGATCTGGATTGATGCTTTCCATTCCTTTTCCACAGCACTTTGCATTTAACATGAACTTTAAAGAGAAAGGATTTGCTTTCTAGTCAGTTAATATTATGTTTACTTCACCTCTGCAAATGCCTCCAAGTCTAAGCAGCAGATGTCACAGAGCATCCTCTGGAAACCATTTTACTACTTCAGCTCCGTGAGGAAGCTGCACTCTGCAAATGCCAATAGCTTCCCGATGAAAAAGCCTTCAGAGACATCAGCTCCTGAAACTCTGCAGCAAGCAAGGCACCCTTCCCCTGCCATGGAGGAGAGTAGTGAAGCAGAAAGAGTGATTTGCAGGAGCCCCAAAGCCAGAGGACAAGAAGGAAAAATGAGGGTGAGCAGATTCCTGCGACTGGCAGCTGGGCTGTCCTAGTGAAGCCCGGGCAGCATTGATCCTGGTGGCAATGGTCACGTACTCCACACCTCCTCCTTCCAGTCTGGACCAAATCAGTCTCTTGTGGAATGCTGCTGGGACAAGCACATGCAATTTTATTTCACCAGTGGGTGATACAGCTATGGCAAAGGAGGAATCTGAAGGGGAGGATGAAGCAATCTGACTTTGAATGCATGAGGCTCAGAGGATCTGCTTGCACTTTCATTGCCATGAATATTGTTTGTTTCGATCTTATACAGCTTAGCTGTTTACCCACGGGCAAAGGGCTGACGTTTTCTGGTCATGAAAATAAAAGTAAAACGACTGAGAGAAGAAAACAAAAGGAAAAAATAGCTAATGATCAGCATATTTTTTACAGATATTCAGAAGTTTGTTTAAGGATTAGTTTGTCTTTATATCACAGGGAGAAATGAGATTTCAGGTTAATAATACTAGTGAAATTTAACAGATTTTTAATGTAACACAGGCAGAACCTTTTCATCCTCCCAGTTCTAGTAACAGAGGGTGCACTTATGCAAAAATTTAAGGACATGGATCAGAACACAGTACCCTGTGACTGGAGCAGTATTGCATAAACCAATTCTACTGTCCTTTGCATCTTGCACTGCATTTTACATCTTTTAAAAATAAACACATAAATTAGAGTTGTCTTTCCTTGTTCCTGTGCAAAAGAAATGAAAACATTACAGCCATACAGAGGGAAAACGAAACAAAACAAACAAACAAAACAAAATAAAAAATTTAAAGACAGAATAGTATTTCATAGATTTGTTTGGCAGAAAAGTTATGGTTTCACCTGTAAGTAAAGAGGATGAACAAGCTGACTTGCTTTAACTGAAAATAAGAAGACACATAATTTCAATATTTCCATCTAAAACACAAGTTCATTTCTGGTGGCTGATGAAAAATGGGGCACTTTTTTTCCTAATTATTTTATTTTTAGGAGATAGGGTAGTGAGGTTGCCCATATGGGTCCATCAAAGGAAGCATTGCTTATCCTGACAGCAATGTTACTCTATTGCATAAACTGGCAAATAGGAAGAAACTGTTCATCTAAAAATGTAATAGCAATGAAAAATTGAGATTCTTCCTAGCATATACAACATGGAGAAATAAAAAGACAGTCTGAAGGCAGTCGTGACCTTATGTAGAGAGGCAAATTATGCTTGGAAGTTGGTGTCATGTTAAGTTTTATAGGAGCAGGAGAGTTGATGCTATTCTAAGGGACAAATAAGAGGCAGAAGCACTCAATAATGTTTGGTGCCCATGCCTGGGCCTACAGGGAGCAAACTAGAGAAAAGTCTCAGGTTACTACTTTGCAAGTGGTCCTGAGGTCTGGGATGGGACAGGACAGGACAGGTCCAGACTGAACAGGTCCCTGAGCAACCTGGTCTAGGGGAAGGTGTCCCTGCCCATGGCAGGAGGATTGGAACTTGATGATCTTTAAGGTCCCTTCCAACCCAAACCATTCTATGAGAAAGTTGAAATTAGCAACCAACCAGCCCAATCACCACATTGTGATGACTTGTACAAAGCTGAGGATATGAGCCCTGTGGCAGCTCTATAAGAACTGGTGTTCCCAAACCACTTCCACTTCTGAGATTTCTCTCATTTCACACCAGGACACTTCTGTGACATCTAGATTTTCTAGGACCTCTGAGAGGTACCCATCTCAGCTGGGTCAGTAATGTCATGGGCAGGGTCTTCATGCTGGACAGAGATGGCCAAAGTTCAAGTCCTTTGTTGATCCCCATCATGGGCTGGAGCTCAGGTTTTTCATGTCACATAAATACCTGTCCTGTGCAAGGCAAGGTTAGTAAACTAAAAGAATACAACCTCATATCTAGACTCCCTATGAAAAGCACAGATTAAAATCGTAGAGAACTAGCAGGGAAATTAGTGCAACTAGGAAAAATTTCAGTCTGGGGAGACTTTCTTTCATGGACTGAGACAATTTCTCACTTATACAGCTCACATGAGCTTCAGGGGGAAGAAATAGTTATGTGTGAACAAAAAAAAAAACATTAAATTGACTGGGAGAAAAGAAAGACAATGACTTCTGTAGTAAGTAGCCCCAGGAAAATGGGAAGACAGGAAAAGAATATAAGATATTCTGGAAAACTCCAGAGTGAAGGAAAATAGCATGAGAGAAACCAAAGAGAATATTAAGCTTAAAATTAGTGGGAAAAGTAAAATTATGAAAGAAGTCTCCACAGGAAAACAAGCAGAGGTTGTGACTTAGGGGAAGTTCAGAGGGTTTCATCTGTAAACAAATGTAAGAGATTTAAGAAAAAAATAAGGAACTAATAGTAGCAGGAGGAGGTACATAGAGGAGAGTGTTTCAACATCACGGGCATAACCAAATCAGAGTGAGGAAGTGAAAGTCTGAGAGGATGGGTCTGAGAGCAGGGAGGGGAGTGATGTAGCAGCTAACAACACAAAAGCTTTCAGATTTTAGCGTAGCAAAATTGAGATATTTTATCTTGCAGTGACTTTTGAGCTCATCTGCATGTCAGAGCTGCCCTTCAGTAAGCTTCAGCTTATTTGCTAGCAAAAAACTGCCCTGAAGATCCAGGGATTGTGTATACATACCCTACCTGGGAAAATTACTGTCAATTTAAAGGATCAAGTTGCTACTGAACCAAGAGTTGGAAGGCATCTTAGGAGGTTTCCTAATTTATATCCATGCTCAAGACAGAGTTATCTGAGCCTTTTTCAATCCTGACAGATGTTTCTCTAACATATTTGCATTCAAATTAAGTCATTGATGGAGTAAGACTGCATCAATTTTTAATAAATAAATCTGTTTAAAACTTGAGTCTAATTCTGCCCAGAAAGTTGTCATCGCTACAGACTGAGTGAGAAGCCAAGTCTCTCATGAGCCTGCAGGAGGCTGATCCTCTTTCTTTGCGAACAGGAATGAAGTTGTCTATATAGAATAGTGTTGTGTTATGTACAGTTTTGTTCCTTGAAGCACATATCTAATTCTCTCACATACACACACTCAGCATACAAAGAATAATCTGACAGTCTCTGTGCTGTGAGAAAAAAAAAGCTCTTTTTTTTCAAAAATAAACAAACAAAAAAGGTAAACATTGCTTTAAAGTGCCTTAAAAACTTTAATCTGAATGTGAAAGTGGATGATGTCATGTTGCTCAGTGCTGGAGAACAACCAGCAGCTACAGACCAATCTTGGGTAAAGCAAACAGCCAAGGCACCATGCAGCTTCTCCTCCAGCCTCCACCAGGTGCACTGTTCATACGCCACCTGCTTTGTACCACTGGCATTTTTAAGCCTCTCCAAATCCTCTGTTTCCAACTTGTGGGGACTGCAAGACAGATTCCCATAGGATGCCACAGCTGAACAGGGTCTTGATGGTTGGTGTGGGTCAGGCAAGGCTGGTGGCCTGAGTCAGCCTAGCTGGTGTGGTCACCTCACTTCACTGCACTTTCACCAGCAGTGTCCCGCAGCAGCAGCCACTCAGCTGGGCCAGCACTGGCCTTGTGTAAGCAACCGCAGCACAAAAAGTTCACACTGAGCAACACTACACTGCCAGTTGCCAAATATTTATTGTACAAGCCTGGCTAACCATAATAGGAACTTAGCTTGACCAAAACCAAAAGAAAAAGATGCTTAGCTTGGGATGGAGGCCAAGTCAATTATTTCGTAAACAAGCTTGGTGCTCTTCCTTAAAATGGAGGTCAGATCCACATTTGGTGTAAGTGGGTATGGCTTAAAGTGGTCTCAAAGAGCAGGCCAGGAGAAGCAGCCAGGCACTAAAAGTCACTTTATAATGCCTGTCCTGCTATTTGATGCACTTCAAAAGGTCAAGCACAACCTCCCCCTGCTCTCCACATCCACTGCCTGCAGTACCCGTCCTGCCCAGGACACCTGCACTGCCATCCCTGACGCTGACTGGGACACCAAACTGTCAATGGCAGTGTCAGCAGCTCAACAGCAAAGTGTCTTAAAAGGCTCAAGGCTTCTGCCATGGGAGGAATGCCTCAAAAGGTGATTGACACCTCTCTATGTAGTTTGCTGCTTTACCCCCAGCAGCAGAAAATCGATGTAGGAGGCTCATCTACATAGGATGAGCTGACCCTCCCACAAGTGGCTCCTGAAGGCCACCAGGGAGGTGGCAGAACATGGATAGAACTTTGGATGCCTGGTGAGGTGGCAGGCAGGGGACAGAGCAAGTAGAAGGGCCAAGCTGTTCTGCTGTTACTCATTCATTTTCCACTTGAGTCTGTCTGTTCTTATGGGGAAAAAAATACCAAGGCTTTGGGGTCTTATTTTAAATCTTTCTGAGACAAACAGCTCTCTGCATCTTTTCTGTTTTTCACCTGGCATTTTATTTCTTAGTATGGGAAAGATGATGTTAGTTTTCTGCATTACCCCATCTGATAGCTACAGATGATGTGGTAACATTTGTTCACATTTACAAAAAACACAATGATTTTTATACTTATTATGCAATAAATTTGGAATTTGGGCTAAATCTGATTCTGGATGGAAGACTATCTCAAAGACTTGCTTTTCCAGCTCACATTTAGAGGATCTGAATACATTCACTAGTGTTCAAATAGTTTGTCTTAAGCCTTCTAGTCTTTTTTTTCTTAACTAATTTTTTTTTTTTTTACTGCATCCATACAACACAACCCTTTATACATTATTTTTTTCAAACACATGGCAAAATATTTTTTCTCTAAAGGGGGGTCTGAACCTCTGTGAAAGGAAAAATAGGAAAGAATCACTCCCTTGCACACATCCAATGGATTAATTTCAGCAACAGCAGAGGGAAAACCTGGCAGATGAAGTTTTCCTTCCTCTGAGGCATTTTGGCTAATTTACATCCTCATTTCAGAGCTAAAGGCTCCCACTGAAAGGCAACCATGTGTTCCTTTTAAACAGGTAGATTTGATTAAAGGCTGGACTTCTGGAGCATGATCCTGCTGCCTCTGTACAATCACAAGGATAATGAGATTACTCACAGGAGTAAAACACTGCGGAACAGAACCCTGGAGTCTCACCAATTAATAGGAGAATTTTCTTCTCTTTTTCCATCCACCCCTTTCTTTATTGCCCTTAAAATGCCAGGGGAGCTTCAGAGTTATAGCAATTATTGTTATGGAGAACAGGGCATAAAATGAACTGTTATTGCCTTTAAAAGAGCTGGAATCTCTTTACCTTTCAAGAGTAGGGCACAAAAATCTGTATGCAAATGAATAAATATAAATGCAAATACAATCTACACCAGGAAAAGCTGTTTTTCCCTGAGCTAAAGAAGCATAACGATAATCAGGCTCCCAACTGTAAACGGTACTCAGTGTTTTGTAAGAGCTGTGGAAAAATGAGGCAAGGGTTTAATCCACTTTCTTCTCTGGTTGGAGGAAACAGGTGTGGCTCCATTTGCAGGTAGCTTATTATTTTTTATGACTATATTAGAGGCACTCTTTGCGCATTTCAAGTGGTAGCAAATTTTGCTGCTCCTGCTCCAGAACACTCACTGGAGACAGAACAACATGGACTGAGAGGTTTAACTGTGCTGCTTTGCTCAGTTTTGATGGTTTATGAGGATTTGAAGAGGCAGTAAAAATCCTTTGGCAAACAAAGGCTTCCACACGTATTGAAGATCAGGTATGCTTTGTTTATCAATGGACAAACAAGAGTGGAATAAACCAGCAGAATTTCTTCTCAAACACCCCACCTTGCAACATATGTCCCATGTGGGAATCTTCCAGGAGGTGCCTTCCCCCAGCCCATGTGGGACAACTGGGATCACGCAGCTGAGATCTTGTTGCCAGCAGGGCTCCCTGAAGAAATATTTGCATCAAGTCACAATTAAACACTGAGACAAATGGTGAAAGAATGAGGAGAGCACAGAATATGGATCTGGGCTGAGGTACACAGGCGAAAACACAGGCACCTGAGTGAGTGCTGAACCAATGAGAGCCACGTTAGTCTAGCACAACTGGAGGAAACACGTTGGTGTGAGCACTTCAATTTTCCATGCTTATGGTCCCTGTGGCCCAGAGAAACTGTGTTGAAACAAACCCACTCAATACCACTAATCACTGTGGTTTCAGGACTGTGAGGAAAAGAAATGAGGTGCAGTGTGCTCTGGTCTCAGTCAGAAGGATTTGGAGCACTTTGGAGGAAACTTGATGGTGCCAAGGAAAGGGAGTGAAGCATTAAGTGACCCCCAAGTGTGTATTGTGTTCCAAAATTTAGCTTGATACCTATACCTGTGGCAAGTTGGTGGGAATGAAGTCCATTTAATGAAGAAGACAGTGAATAAAGGAAGAAATGTGAAAAATAAAGACGGTAGATCATGGAGAAGGAAAGGAACCAAAATGACTCAAAGGATGCCAAACTTCTTAAAATGCTAAATGAAAAGACCAGTAAAATTCAGATGCAGACAGCAGTCTGGGCGAAACTAAGAGTTCAGCAAAGGAGACAGGTTTAAATCCTCACAGGATGTGACACAATTTATTGGCAGAACAGAGAAGATGTTTAAAAGTCCCTAGTGAAACAAAAATTAAAGGGCATTATTTTACTGCAATATTCACAAAAAGACAACAGCGAAACAAACATACATTTTCCATGAGGTGCGAAGGTCAGAACAGGTGGAAAAGAAATCGAAACTGCTAGAGATTTGATTGTAGTGATAGGATTGTTGCCAGCACTGGGAAGAATTACAAACTTCTAAAGAGAATTTGGCAATAAACTAATGAGTCAGGAGACAGCAATAAAAGTAGGACACAATGATGACCTTAACTTCTGTATTAGGGGGGAACAAAGGCAAGGCACAAGATAATTTTATCTGGTATAGGATAATGTACTATTGAGACAATATATAATGTAGGAAGTAAAGGAAACAATAAACAAAATTAAGAGTCAAGAAGGAAACCCTAGGAGGTTTCTTCACATTTGGTAGGAACTTTAGCAGAGATATATTATCACAGAATCATGGAATAGTTTGGGTTGAAAGTGACCTTAAAGATCACCTGGTTCCAAACCCCCTGTCATGGGCAGGGACACCTTCCAGTAGACCAGGTTGCTCAGAGCCCCAGCGAATCTGGCCTTGAGCACTTCTAGAGAGGGCACATCCACAACTTCCCTGGGCAACCTCTTTTGTTCTCATAGTAAAGAATTTCTTTCTAATGTCCAATATAAATGACCCTCTTTTACTTTAAAACTTTCACCCTTTACCTGGTCACTGCAGGCCCTGTTAAAAAGTTTTTGTCCATATTTCTTACAAGAAAGACAGGAAGGAAAGTTGGTGCTGAATGAAGTCAAATACTCCTGATGCCAACTGGCTCTACTGCATCCCAGCTGGAAGGGTGGCAGGGAACCAGCAGGGTGACAGCCAGGAAAAAATCATGGTATCAGGGAGAAGGGTGCCCAGGAGAGCCATGCATGGGTGGGAGGCATACCAGTGGCCTGAAAAGAGCATCTATAAAAAAAAGCTTGGAGAGAATGCACAATGGAGACATGTCCAGGGAGCCAGAGTGTTTCAGTATGGCTCTCTGCACACAGCGGTAAGTCTCTTGTGCCCAAAGCAGGTGGAGAACAGTGTATGTCCACAGCAAGGGAACCAGATGGGACACAACGGGCAGGGTGCATTGGCAAGGGGAACCATTTCAAGGCACAGGGGAAACCCTTACAAAAACACACACGCCAGGCAAATAGCTCTTGTGTGACACTGGACATAAACAGCCTGGACGGAACAAACAATAAATGGGGTCCAGTCCAAGAAGATCATTATCAAGTGCAAGACAGAAAAAGAGGCCCTAATCTTGTGAGTCGTTCTGCCTTAGCAGGCCCCTAAACTTGCTCAAAATGTTACTGATTTCAATAACTCTTCATATCTCTGCTGGCATTGGTCAGAAAAAAGCACCAGGATGAGCTGAAAGGTGCTTACACACTTCAGTACCTCATTTTCCCCTGCAGAAGCCCAAGACCTAAAACAAGAAAAGCAGCGTCTCCATGGGCCTTCATTTGAAAACATGGCCAGGGTAGAGATGAATAGTTGGGAATGAAGGAAATCATAGTGAAAGCCCCAAAATGATCAGCAGAGTTTTCAACAGCAGTTGGAGAATTACTCACTGGTGATTCACATATTCTATGCTAAGAAGGGTCTGGTGTTCATACCCTCTGATTTCCTGCACAACAGGCAACTAAAACCTCATTTTGCTTCAGGCTCTTTATCACTGGCTGGTCTGGAGAATGTCCTTTAGGCTGAGTTCTTCAGAGGCTCAGCCTTCAGAGACAGAAATAACCCACCCAGCATGTAGGTGGGTGTCTGTCATGTCACCTGGTCCTTCTACATCTAGTGGGAATATGGTCAATATATCCATTGGAGCTTCGGAGCTTTCTTTGTTTCATCCTAAATTAAGTACCTGTCTTTGGCTGGTTGAATCACACCCTGGTGCTGATGGGATCCTCATCCAAAAGAAACAAGACACATAAATCTGAGAAGTGGCTATAAATGAGTCATAGGCATCCAGAACTGGATGAGATATGTCCCAGGCCAAGAATCCTAATGTCCAAAGCATCCTTACACTTATTACAGTAGTTAATCTCATTTATTCTGAGTGTGTAGATCAATCACACTAGAAATTAGGTATAATTTTTCTGCCTTCAGCTTGCAACCACTGATTTTTTAAATATGATTTTCTACTTAACTGAAGAGCTGTTCACAATTAAATTACTCTGCTGTTATACTCTCCTTTTCTCTGGATCAACAGAGTTCATTATGGGCTAGATCTGCTATCACTGAAGACTGGATAATGACATTAGATCAGATGAAATAGTTTCATTATGCAGAAAAGAAGGATCTAAAAGAATCTGTGAACCAAACGCTCTGTAAATGGGATTTGGTTTGCAATTACTTTACCTTTTAATGCTAAAAAAAAAAAAAAAAAAAAGAGAAATAGCAATCCCCACAAATTCCCCCAAACGCCTTACTTCCAAAGAAATTATATCCATAGATAAGAGTGGATATTGATACATAAAATAGCAGCTCCTTTCATAGGGAAGAAATATGTAAGGAGCAAAGAACATGGTAAAGGAATTTCCCCTACTTGTTTGCCATGGTGGGTTTCCTCTTGGATTGCATAACAACGCTTTGCCCACAAAAATACAGCAACCAAAGTGAAGAGCCATCAGGTTCTATTATTCTTTCAATCTCAAAACACAGTTTCTTCCTAAAGGCCAAAGATGAAATTTAAATGAGCAAAACCCACTGCATCTGGATGACAGAAGAAATTCTGAAATCTACCTGTAAAGCTGACAATCAGTTATTACAAACTACTGAATGTTTGAGCAGAAAACTGCCACTCTGAATGTTGTATTCATGCATAACGTATCTGGAAAGGTGCAGCTTTCTTTTTTATTCATGCATTCTTTTTTCACTAAAACTATTTTTATTCCTTAAATTATTTTTCTCTTCTTTTTTGTTTCACAAGGAGAGCCCCAGGCCAGAGGGGAAAAATAAAAACCAAACAACATATGCTGCCAGAAAAGTGATACATCATATTTTACACTGCTAAAGGATAAAATGAGGAGCTCAGAAAACACCAGGTTAGATTTGGAGCATCTGCACATTTTGCTTAATAAAAATTGATGCCTGCTTTTCTGTTTCTCTTCCCCCATTCCAGTGTGCTGGAGCACAGACCAGCCTTTCTCAGAGCAGGATTCTGTTGTTAATGATAACTACTGTAATACAGAGTTGGCAAAGACTTCAAGAGACCATCCAGCTCAGTCCCTGGCAGGATCAGGAACACCTAAAACATCTCTGATAAATTCTGATAGCAGATGACTCGAAGGTGTTTTGATACTGCCTGGAGGCTGTGGGTGATCTGTGCACGCACTGACAGCCCAACTCAGACAACAGGGACTGGGTCACACACATGTTTGGAAGCCGCTCTTCCTGCCTGCCCTGAGGACTCTGGGAACTGTGTATCAACATGCACAGCCCAAGGGTTTACCTTACCTTCACCAGCTGATCTGCTCCAAGAGCTCAGAGGGAAAGGGAAGCCAACCACAACTCCCCTGAGGGGTTTCCCAGCATATACAACGTCCACAGATAGAGAGGAACCCAAGCAACTCTGCCAACTCCTGCAGCCCCAGAGCTAGAGGAAAGAAAGGATGGAGTCCTCAGTAATTTCACAGAGGACACCAAGCTGGGTGGGAGTGTTCATCTGCCAGAGGGTAGGAAGACTCTGCAGAGGGATCTGGACAGGCTGGGCCAATAGGCCAAGGTCAGTTGCATGAGGCTCAACAAGGCCGAGTGCCAGGTCCTGCACTTGGGTCACAACAACCCCTGCAGTGATAGAGGGTGTAGGAAGAGTGGCTGGAATGCTGCTTGGAAGGATCTTAGGGGTCTTGATTGACAGTGCCTGAACATGAGCCAGTGTGTGCCCAGGTGGGCAAGAAGGCTACTGGCACCCTGGACTAGATCAGCAATAGTGTCACCAGCAGGACCAGAGCAGTGATTTTCCCCCTGTACTGGGTACTGGTGAAGCCACACTTCAAATCCTGTGTTCAGTTTTAGGCCCCTCACTGCAGGAAACAGATTGAGGGGCTGGAGCATGTCCAGAGAAGGGCAGTGGAGCTGGGAAAGCGCCTGGAGAGTGAGTCACATTAGGAGTGGCTGAGGGAGATGGGGATGTTTGCCCTGGAGAAAAGGAGGCTCAGGGACACCTCTACAATTCCTTGAAAGGAGATCGTAACAAGGTGGGGGTTGGTCTCTTCTCCCAGGCAGCAAGTGACAGGATAAGAGGCAATGGCATCTAGTTGCACCAGAGGAGGTTTGGGTTGGATATCAGGAAGAATTTCTTCACTGGTTAAGCACTGGAATGGGCTGCCCAGGGAGTTGGTGCAGTCACCATCCATGGAAGTGTTCAACAAATGACCGAACATGGCATTCAGTGCTCTGGTCTAGTTGACACAGTGGTGTTTGGTCAAAGGTTGAACTTGATGATCTTGGAGGTCTTCCCCAACCTTAATGAATAATTCTATGAATGATTCTGTGAGGGAAGGGGGCATGCTTGAGGGATCGCTGGCTGACAGATACTGCTTTTGAACTCTTTGGAGCAATTTCCATAGCATTTGCTGTTGCTTCTTCACTGCTTGAAGTCCTGGGGGAAACTTGATCATTATATCATATTAAGGCAAGACTCCAGAACCTTCAAGACTCTGCCCCAGAGGGCTGAAGTGCCCATGGTGCCACCTTTCTCCTCTCCCTTCTACATAAAATATGTATTCTCAGGTATACCCAGGATGTCCATGTAACCACCAGGCAACAGCAGGTTCCAGCCTTCCTTCTAACTTAACATCCCCATCTCCTTATCAGCTGGATCTCTAGCAATAGGCTACAAAGAGCTTCCCAAGTTTTGGACACAATGCATTAAGAATTCAATGCCCTTCAAATTCAAGTCATATGGTAGTACTCTCTGCAGACAGACGTCTAATGGTTGTAGAAAAGAACAAATAGGTAGAAAACAGTAGCACAGAAGTGAAGACTGGAAATCAAAGTCATCAGGGAAAATAATAAAAACTACAAAAAGAGACAAAACCTCTCTGTTAATAAAAATAATAACATTCTAGGATGGCTTCATTTCATGATAACTGCTGCGGTGCGTTCCATGGGGGCACCGAGCATCCGTCCACGGTTTCAGGGGCTGTCTGGCCTGCTCCAAGGCACAAGTGGGCTGGCAAAGTTCCTGTAGGGGTTCACCTCGTCCACTGATGGTACAGGTGCGCCGAAGAAGGAGAGACAGCGGAGGGGCTTTCCCAGATGGTTTATTCAGCACTGGGGTTGTGCCAGGAAAAGCACTGGCACAGCGTGTTACAGTTACATAAATACAGACACGAGGGGGCGGGGAGAGGGTAGAACATCCAATAGGGGAGCAGTGCGGGGTTTGAATTGGGCAGGCTTTGTGTAGGATTACACAATACAGAGCCCTCCAGGAGATGGAAACAGACACTGAGGTGTGGGGGGGGAAGGGGACTTAGCAGAGTCTGGCTATAGGATAGACTGAAACTGGCCAGAGCACACCGCAACAGATAACATCATCAAAATTGCTCCCGAAAGAAAAAAAAACCCCAAACATATTTTTCACCCCAGGTCTGGATTGCACCAGCCATATTTAAACAAAACTAAAGAAAATAAACCCAAAAGCTCTTCTCCCCTTCCCTCTCAAAAAAAAGACCCAACAAACAAAAAAACCCTCACAAAACAAATTTAACAAAAACAAACTCGAGGGCTAAAACCTGATAAAAATTGTTTCTAATTAATGACTATTGACAATTTGGATGGATTTATATGTATGACCACAGTGAGCTAAGTCTTCCAGTAATTTATTTTTTTTATATATACTCATCAGTGCAGAGAGATGAGCTCTTTTTTTCTTTGCACGTGTCGGTTCTGTTCTCTGTGGAAGAGCAAGTCTGACATTCTCTGAAAACTGCTCTCACCTACTCTTCTTCCCAGTCCTTTCTCAAAACTAAACTGGTTTCTTGAATAGTGAAATTAAGGCAGCATTTCTGCAGGGATCCCACTAAAGTGTCTTCTAGATACCATCTATTCGTAATTCCTGCCCTACTTTCTTTTCAACAATTCAAACAACTTCTACTCAAGCTCAGGCATTCTGTGAGTAATTCTCGTCTCTGAAAAATGCTCTTAGCCATTTAGAGCTCCTTCTTGTCCCAAATACTACTGCAATTGTTGCCATCACCTCCCTTTAGTACCCTTCGAAGCTTGAAGCTCGCCAGGAGAAGCAATCTGGCAGATGTGTGAGTGTGGAGGCCGGTTTGGGAAGCAGACGGGCACCCAATTTACATGAGAGCTGGTAGAATTACCTTTCTGCTTAGTGATATCTCAAACTTCCTAAGCAGTACAGGGCCTTCCTCTGATTATAAGCCAGTGTTATTTTAATTCAGTTATTTGTATTCAGCTACAGCCTTTGTTCTGGGAACACAGCCAACTGAAGTACTGAATACTTAGTGAGTATAATTAGAAAGGTAAGCAGCTCCAAAAGGAATGAAATCAACACTTACACATACAGTCATTATACAGGATGCATGAGGAGAAAGCTGAGAAGTGGAGGGCAAAGACTTGGACACATACATACAATAAAACTCCCACACCCTAAGTGATCTGTCTCTACCAAACTGACATCTCTGTCAAATGAACTCCATTCCCCTGATAATTTGGAGAAATGTTTGTTTGTGGAGTGGGTGGGTTGGACTCATGACCTGTTTGCTGAGGCAACAAAAGCTCTTGAAAAAGAACCTTCCTAAGATCTGACAGGCTTTGGCCTTCAGCAAACAACATGTTCAAAATAAGCAAATAATGAGCAGCCTTCATGGATGAACTGCCAGCACAGAATGCCTTCAGATCTCCCGGAGCAGTTCCTGCCTGGCTGTCCTTCAGGCCTTTTCTCATAGCCCCATGTAAACACGCGTCTCTTCTGCTCTTCACCTTTGTTTCCAGCATTTGCATCATTGCTGTGTTCCACATTCAGTGCAGCTTCATAAAGAAACTAGATTATCTCTGTCCAGATTGTTCCAGGTATTTATATGCTACCTGGATCATGAGGAAATCAAGAGGAATCAAGTACCTAAACATCCTTGAGAGTACAGCCTGCTGTTCCTCCTCAAATGCCCATCCATCTCCTGTCCCTCCAGCAGAGTAAAAGCACTGCTTTACTGCTAGTGGTATGACACAACCTTCCCATTCACACACAAAGGTGTCCTCTGAGGAGCAGAGGCTTTGCACTTAACTGGAACAGGCTGCAGTGATGAAAACTGGGGAAAATATGATCAAAATAACAAGTGGCTGCAATCACTTGATTGCTCCTGGGTGGTTTATGGATGTGCACTTGTTCAAATGAGTCTTTTGGTGCAGGTTAAGCTTTGCCTGAGCACATTGTGCCATCCCTAAAATATCAGACTGTCATCCACAGAGCCACCTACCAACTACTAGGAAGAATTCCAGTTCAAGCCTGATAGAGAAACTACTGGAAGGTCTGCAAAGATTTCCACTGACATAAAATTCTCTGTAGTTCCTAGCTAGTGTCTGGTTGCCCATCTTAGTGGGGAAGTCAAGCAGCAACTAAGCAGGATATGTAAAAAGAAGACCCTCTCCTATGAAAAATAATGGTTGAAACCTGCAGAAAAAGGACTACAGTATGAAGATATTCACAATACTCTTTCCTACCGTTTAGCATAACAGCAACCCAATAATATAGACCTCAGGCCCTATCAGTGCAAGACACACAGCCCCATGAACTTCTGCAACCTGCTCAGGTCTGCCCTGGTTTCCAGTGCAGGCAGGAGAAGCTGTTTCACAGAGCAAACCGTAAACCATCTTCTTCCAGCAGTGAAATGTGCATTTCAGAGATAAAATTTGGGATCCAGCCCATGTTCTCATTTGAAATCTCACATCTGACTTTATAACCAGGAGGCTTCAGCATCCAAAAGAGTAAAGATGATGAGGGGAAATAATCCAAGGCCAGGCTAAGGTTACTCAATTTTGCTATCCCAACTTTGCCAGATTTGCACTGGCATAGCTGTGCTAATTCTAGAAGCATGAAAGAAGGTCCGTTAAAGGAGTGCTCTTGCTTGCAGAATTTATTCTGATGGTGATCAGATGATGGAGAGGCCTAAATCACCAGGCAAAGCAGAGCCTCACCAGGATAAACTGTATTACCAGTTGGAGATTTGGTCTGAGTATTTCAAAGGAATTCAGGTGTTGGTTTTACTTGTAATAAGGGTTTATTTTCCCTGCCTCAGAGCTCACTCTGCATGGCTCCTAAACCACTGCCTGTGTCATGGCATCACAATTGCTTTTCTTGTTTGCTTTTACCTCCACCATAAATAGTTTTTCCCAAACTGAAATTCCCCCACTTTAAACCTAGTTTTAGTTTTTATTTTAACTGATTCCTATGACAGACCATTGACTCAAGCCTGGAATGAAGTATTAAAGTTGGGCCAAACTCCAGCAAGCCCAAGGCAGCCTCAGTTAGTGTGGTGACATATCCACAGCTAGCTAAGGGTCAGACTCAGGAAGGACTTCTTCAGCTTCACAAGCATCACTATGGTCAAGCCATTCCCCATTCAATACTCCTGCCTTTACTTCAATCTTCCTTTCTAATCCAGTGTTCTGAAATGGGGGTGTTTCACCTCCCTGAGCGCCTACAGGATGGGTATAACGTGTGACTGGGACACTTGGGATAAATGTCCCCGTGAAAGCACACAATCAATATACACGTAGCATTTTAGGCACCACAGGGTCAATTTTCACACTCAGACTTTCCATTTGGCCAGTCTGGACCAGGGGTTAATCTCATAGTGGTTACTGCTGTTATCACATTGTGCCAAAACATTCAAAGTAAAATCAACAAAATATCCAACACTAAGGGAGATTTCACGCACCACTGACTTGGATCAGGTATTTTCAATTTCATACGGTGTTCATCTATATTACAAGAGACTGGAAAATGCAGTTTTGTTATGTCAGTATTCTGGCTAATATTTTAATCACTTAACCATCCTTTTGCCCTTCAGTTGGAAGGGGAAGTCTTTACTTCCTGACCTGGTATTTCTGCACATTTCTACTTTCTGCTTCATTTTTATTCTAGAGAGGGCTGGATTTCAGCTGTGGACAAAATGACCTTTGAATATATGTCTACAAAGAGATTTGAGATCTTTAGGCTGATGGTGACAGTGTGTATCTGCCATCACTACCAATGCCCTGATTTAAGTCAGGATTTGACTTAATTACTAAGATTAAAAAAAAAATTACTACAGCACTTACACTGCATAAAGAAATCATGTTTAGATTATACAGAACAATACATCCAAACTCACCGTGCCTTTGCTACACTGTAGCCTTACTGCTATTCATTGCCATCCTCTGTGAGCTTGTGATCATGTCTTTCTGTTAATTGCAATTTTCAGTGGTATTCTTCTACTTATGAAGATGCTTTTTCTTGAACTAGGGTCAGGTTTTCCTCATGTTCAGTAAATAAGTTTTGACCAAAGAGCACAGTTTGTGCTGGTTTCCTTATGTGGACAACATCTCCCTGATGAAAAGCACGTCACAAAGATGCAGCTCCCAATAACTTGCTCACAGTTTTGGCCTTGTCTGTGTTGCCGACAAAGTATGTTTTTCACACAGGGATTAATTAAGGCACATTAGTCATCTCCTGAAAGCTAACAACAGGGCGATACAGCACTAACACAATAGGTCTTCTCAACTGCTTGGCAGCGCTGTACTTAGAATTGTGACTGACCTGAACCTTGCTTCCTATGGGACCCCACAGGTTCTTGCTGCACATTTCATTTCTGCTTCAGAAAAACTCCTTTTCTGAGCAATGAAGATACAGCCCTAACTATATTTTTTTTTCCAGTAAGTGGGTGTGAAGGTGACAGAACATAAGTGTTCAGTGCAGGCACCATAGCATTCTACAGCATTGATTTTATATGTGATATGAGGTGATGTTAAGACACTAATCCAACCACAGATGATGCAGCAGCCCCACTGGCAGGCAGACAGGTTCTGGTCTGAGCCATTGTGATTGCTCCATCTCAAACCCAGCTCTGGTTTTGCCCCTAGTTAACCACTGACTTTATGGGTCAGTTTTGCCCCTAGTTGCCAAATGACCCATAAATCTGGAGTATAACAACTTCTACTACGCTTTCAGCAAGGCAACCCTAAAAAATAAAAGCACATCAAAAGCACTTTCTCCTTGCTGGGAGGAATGACCAGAGTAAAACTGAGACTGCTGTTTGGCTACCACTGAAATCTAGATGACATCAGGATTCAAGTCGCTGATGCTCAATTTGACACTGAGCACTCTGTGCTATCAGAGTTTGTGTGTGGGTAAGTAGGTGCATACAAACCAGCTTCATCAGGCAGCTTGGGACTTCTGACTGTGATGGTTTGTTAATGTCACTAAAATTGAAATGCTGAATTTTGGGGAAAACCCACTGGCTGTCAGGACCTTCAGCGCATGCTGTCTCCTGTCCAGAAGTTACACAAAGCAAAGGGGAAGTAATTTCTTTATGACAGTGCCCTTCCTGAAGCGTAGGAAAGAAACGCAAGTACATGAATAGGAAAAGGCGCCCAGTACACACTGTCCAAAAGAAGGAAGGGCTAAAAAGTGGAAAAGTCCCCAAGCATAAAAAAACCAGACTTTAATTTGTGAAAGAACAGTGCTCAGCACCTAAAGAAGTCTGAGGTAGAGATGAGCCAGATGACTCAGTTACTTAGCGGAAGACAGCCTGTGAGACCAGACAGAAAGAAAAGAGTCTGCATGGTAAAGAGAGATGCTTTGTGATCAGACTCCAAACATAGGAAAGGAGGAAAAACTGAAATAAGTATGCACAGAACACTGACAAATGTGAAGAGTTCATGCTAATTTCTTCATTGTCTTTGGGAAATAAATCCCACAGCTTGATGCAAGACTATTTTATTATTTGAAGACTCTTCAAAGGGCTGGCTTCATTATCCATTGCCATCTTAGGTGCTCCTTCAAGTATTAACTATTGGATGAAGACCTGAGGAATGAAGAACAGCAGTTTGCATGTAGGCAAGAAAAGAAAATGGCACAGGAAAGAGACAAAACAGCTGGTTTAAAGAAAATAAAAACAAACGCAGCAATTTAAAAGAGAAAAGGCCCTGACTTTAGCTCCTTGAAATGTATGTTTCCAACTTCAGCCTCCAGCTTCCCCTAAAAAAAAAAAAAAATTCTGTGGATTTTTTGAAAGTGCCTGTTTGTCTTAGAAAGAGCCCTTGGAAGCTGAGCAATGACTTGCCTTGTCAAATGTGTAACACTCACTAGCTTATAAATATGTAAAACTAATATAACACAGGCATGGTGCTCTGTGGCTGTCTGAAAACTCAGCCGTACTCAAGGGCGATTCAATCTGCATTCATTGCTTCTGCGGGAACAATCCATTTGTCAGATGTTTTCCATGTTCATGATAACCTCTAGGAAGCTCAAAATGAATTGCCATCAAGCGGAGGTGACTTCTCAAGAAGGCTGGCCAGTTTAGCTGTAATCATATAAGCAAAGCAGAATCATTGACCCTCCAAGAATCAATATAGCTATGCTAGTGCAAAAATATTTACAATAGTTGTCTTTAGACCACGTCTGCAGCACAGACTTGGGAAAGCATCAGTCATGGGGGTGCCAGGCTGCGATGTGTGACAGACACTGGGTACCCAGCCTACTGCATTTCCAAATGGCTGTGCCCAAGAAGAGTATTCCACTAAGCCACATAGCTGAAGGAGGAGTTTTGCCCATGTAGCCTGTACCCCACTTTTCCATGCCAGAAATATGTTCATTGGAAAAAACTGACATTATTCAGGTGTAAATCAGGTTTTTTACCAGTATAGGTCTCATTTGGGCTAATAAAAATCCTTAAGATCCAACACTGGAGAGGCAAGTCCTTCTAGATTTCCCATGTGCAGGGCAATGCCTTGTGTCTTCAGCTCCCTCCTGGCACCTCTCAGGTCACCCAGAGTGAGTACCAAGTACGGCATCCCTCAAAACACCTGCTGATACTCTACTAGCACTTCTGCATGAAGTGGTGTCCACTAGGGGAGGTAAAACAGTCTCAACTCTGTGTGTAGATTAACCTAGCTGATTTTTAAAGAAATAATTTTGTTTGAGAGGTCAGTAAGTACCAGCAGGAAAATATGGCAAATACCTCAGAAATGAAACCTCTTCTACAGACGCAACTGATCTGGAATGATATCTGCCCAATCATTACCTGGCTTTCCTCTCTCTTTCCACATAAGATCAACACATTATCATTGCTGGAATTTTAGCCTCCTTATACAAGAATATGAAGCCGTGTAGTTACTCTGTGTAAGACTGGGTGTACCTGTATATTAACACTTTCCAGCAATTATTTAAAAATCCATTATCAGGTTTTAAGAATTATTAAATACATTGACAGAGAGGTGAGACTCAAAGACACAAAATCTATGCAAATAGGAGGATGAGGAAGAAGAGAAAAAATCACATAGCAGCAAAACCCCTGTATTCTGTCTTGCTTTGGGACCACTACCCAAGAGTCAGAAGAGTCAGAAAAACTTGAAGGCATCCAAGTGACGAGCACCAGGATGGAGGGGACACTGAAGTTCATAATGAGCAAGGAGAGGCTGGGATGGCTGGCTTTATTCCACCAGTAGAGGAGAAAACTATGGGCAGGAAGATCAGGTTCCTTTCTGTTTACTGCCTGATGGAATGAAAACAGGAAATGGAGACAGCCCCTTCTGAAAGATGCACAGTGAAAGGACAAGATGAAATAATCACAACTTATGTTGGAGGCTATTCCAGCAGGACAGAAGAAAATTGTTTCACCTTCAGAGGAGTTCAGTGCTGGAACAAGACCCCTGAGAGGATAGGCATTGTCCAGCCTTGGAGATTTCCAAACCTTGCTGAATGACACACCAAGAAATCTGATCTAGCTCCAGAGTTAGACCTTCTCTGACCATGATGCTGGAATAGACACCTCAAGGGGACCCTTCCCACCTAAATCATGGTATGTGATTCATCTATCATTAGACACCAGAGACACCACACAAAAATTCAACCTCAAGATACAAATCTGTAGGAAATGAAATTTCCTTGGCTTTGCTACTCATGGAACTATTCGAGCTTTTTAGTGGTGGTTTGCCTTTATTAGGAGGAAGTTGTATACAGCAGTAGTGTGGAAAATAAAGAATGGAAATATGTGTTAACTCTCCCTTCACTAGGCACAAAAAGAAAATGCAACTTCAATCATAGTGAAAATCTGCTGCTTAAAAGATGAAAGTAATTTTACTGCACAGCTTTGGGTCCTGGAAACAAGTAAGCCTATGGGAAGTTAGGGGTGTGTGCCTTTATTTCCAGTGCAAGAAAGGAAACACCATAACAGAAAGGTAGCAGACATTACTAGTGCTCTATGCCCAGGTTTTTCTCCCTGTCTCATCAGATGTGCCCATTGTCTCAGTTTCACCTATGAAATCAGCGCCCTTAGCTTTGGGTGGTCTGATATGGGATGTTGTACCTGGCTTTGGATGAACTGTATGATGATGTTTTGTCTCAGGAAAATTTTGTTGAACAGAAACAGTAAATAAAACCTCTGACTTTTCTCTTCCCCAGGCAGATAGACGTCTACATAGAGCAGGATGTCAGGCCCTGACCTATGAGTGCAGAGAACAGAAATGGGGCAACTCCACAGCCCTCTCTTGGCACACACAGGGGAATGCAGTTGCATTCGGCACCTCATGGGCTCTCATGCAGTATCCAAAACTTCAGGGATAAAGCCCTGAGCATCCCAATCTCAGCACCACCCCTGCTTTGAGTCTGGAGTCTGGACCAAAGACCTCCTGAGGTTCCTTTCCAACACAATTCATCTTATGATCATGCAAATATTTACTCAAGAGCTTCAACAATCAACTGATGCCAATTTAGCTGTCTTGCACATCTCCATTCACCAGCCCCAAAGAAAAAGATAAGTAAAAATTTCAACCAAATGTGGTTTTGAGGTGGTGGTGGTTTTGTTTTTTTTAACCAGGAAAAAGATAAACTGGGGTTGGCAGCTCCTTTTTTTACAAGTTTCTGTCTAACCCACTGAATTACTTTAATTTAAAAAATTACACCCTACATTCTGAAGCTATTGCACTTAGGGATTTTTTTTAAAAAATCATCTTTAGACAGGATTTTTAACAGTCTTTAATTATTTTTAATTGTGAATGATTCAAAATTGCTTTGTTTCATTTGTTTGTTCCTAGCAAGATATTTTAGCTCTCTCCCAGAGTTTGTTCATATAAAGACAAGGACATCAGCCTTGACTTTTTAAGGTGTGTGTTGGGGCTGCTCATTAGCTCAGCAAAAGTATATTTTAACATAGTTTTGTCAGTGTAAAACAAATGTTGGTTGCAGACTTTGAAAGAGCAGCCCAACTAAGCAGTGGTTCCTCCTGTGCCCTGAGAGACTTTTGCTTTCCTCTGTCTCCTGACCTTTTCCAGCTCACCATGGCTCCTTCTCTCTGCCCTGGCTGTTATACCAGAGCACTGCTCCTGGGGCTCTGTGTCTTCTCACTTTTCTGACAAAGCTTCCCTTAGTAATATATCTGGAGCAACCAAACACTATCTGTTATGGCTCCAGAGCTGCTGTCCCAGACAACCTCCTCACATCTTTTTGGTGGGGAGAAGGAGGTTGTTGCTATTGCACACCACACCCCAGCTCCTGCACTAACAGCAGGACCAGTCATGCTGGGCCTGTTATTCCTCTGGAAGGGACCAAACCCTGACATAATCCCAGGGGGTGGCCAAGTAGAGATGACTGGACCGCTCGTGAACAAGCAGCCCACTAGGGCATCGTGTGTACCTACAGCACTCCTACGGCGTCCCCAGAGGAAGTAGCATTTGTCAGCCTGGGAGAGGTCCCTACAACAGGAAAACCAAAGAAAGTCAGTGACTGGAACTTGTTCAAAGAAAGTCCCTCATGTCAATTTTCACGCATTGAGTGAGATGTTTACGTTATGTGAGAGACTGACCATAGCTGTGCAGCTTGGAAGGGACAACACCTAGGCAAGACATCTGACTCCTTAAAATTTTGCTGAAATAGCCACACATTGAAACCCAGTCAGCTGTTGTGCCTTTCCACCTAGAAAATAAACGTGAGCAATCTTATATA
This sequence comes from Pomatostomus ruficeps, assembly GCA_013400735.1. Lineage (NCBI taxonomy): Eukaryota > Metazoa > Chordata > Aves > Passeriformes > Timaliidae > Pomatostomus > Pomatostomus ruficeps. The sequence continues at coordinate 113,411 of VYZT01014615.1, read as the reverse complement.
ATTATAATAATTAGCATTTGTAGTATGACGATGCTTTGATGCAACCCATTTTATGTGGCTTTTTATCATTGTTCTTTAATTAAAAAGATCTCCAGCTATTGAGATCAGCATGAGTGTGTCACACCCAGATGAGTGAGAAAGCAACTTTACCCCAGATCCTAAAAATAAGGGTTATTCAGAATTTGGATAACCCTGAATCTGGCAGTGCTTGTAGCAGGGGTTTAGTTTGCACTTGTGCCTTTAGGTACCAGCCTATGCTTGGCGGGTAAGGAAAAGAGGCAGAGTCAGTAAGTTTCCTAAAGCCACAGCTGGAGCCGGGATCTGCCATGCTAGGTCTCAGTGCTCTGCCAGATCCAACAAATTGTGCACCTTTCCTACTGTAAAAGTTGTAGATGTGAAAAACAGACTATGAAACAAGTCAGAATCCCTTTTGTTTCCCCTTAATCTTTCTAACAAAGAGAATCTGTTAAATGAATGTGTTGTATTCCAAAACATATAGATTTTACAGCAGCATGTGAAGTACAGTCATGGAACTGCAGCATACAACAAGTGTTTGAAGGTGCTTAACATTCATTCCATCTTTGTTCTTATTTAATTAGTAAACATCTTCAAAGGGAGCTCTCTGCTGCTCAGGCAAAGGGCACAAGCCATCCAGCACTGCAACAGGCAAATAAATGTTTAAAGGAAGATACTTGGAACATACAAGAGGCTGGGGTTTTTTCATGCAAAAAAGGAGAACCAAAATCTTTCTGTGACTCACAACCCTAGTTAAAGACAAGGCAAAGCTGTTCCTGTTCTGAAGACTGCTGTGGCACTCGGGCGTTCATTTACAAAGAACTGTGTCTATATGCAGATTTGTGCTGAAAGGCACTTGGGATTTGCAAATACATTAGCTACATCAATACTGTTTTCCATGTAAACAGGTTTTTTTGTTGCCGATTATCATAACAATCTCAGAAATATTGATCTGTTGGAAAATAGTGCCCCCAGACCCACAGTGAGCTGTTTCTAGGGTTCTGCAGAGTATTTCTGTGCACATCTCAGCATTAAGCTGGCTGCAGAAAGGACTGGAGAAAGCCCTGGTTGTGTATACTAGAGATCTCTTGAAACCAAAAGGTTTCTCCACAGACAGGAATAGCTCTTACAGGCAGACAGGGTCAAGCTGTGATCTCTGAAGTTAAGTAACAGTTAAATAACACTCTCCCTCACAGTGTCTAAGTGTCCTGAGAACTCTGTTTTGCAAGCTTGGCGACCAGGTCCCTGATGCTCTTGGAGATAGGTGGAAGTCAGGCACATAAGCATCCCTGTGGCCCCTGCGCATGGCCTTTTTCTGGCAGAGCCACACAGAACGTGTCCTGCTCCGAGCTGGTGTGGGACACTGGAGAAGAAGCTATTGTGGGGCTGGGATGAAGAAGGCTGGGATGGAATCTGGGTTATGAATAGGAGGGGTAGAAAGGCAGGGATCTGCTCCCCTCACTATTCTGACAGGGCTGGAGAGGAACTGGGTGACAATTTCTTGAACAACGCCAGAAGCCTTCAGCAGAGGTCTTCCATCACCACACCAAAAGAGATCAAGGACATTGCCAAAGAATCACGGACAAAATTAGTTAAAAGCCCCTTCTCCAAATGCTATCGTTCAAGAAAATATATGAAGAAAAAATATTGGAGAGAAAAAGGAGGGCTGTTATTATGTCATCTGACTGTCATGTAAATTCAGTTCTGGATGGCCACTAATTTTCCCTAGGGTTTTGAAGCCTTTCAGTACAATCTGGATTTAGTCTGCAATTCATATTCTATAATCCTTCCTCTTTGCCACCTGTCAATCACCTGTGGTTTGAATGTGAGTTCTTTTAGGCAAAGACATTATTATGGCATAGAAAACTTCAGACTGGCACCACAGAGTAACTTCTCCATGCTGGAACATCTGTAGATCCTTGAAACACTATTTTAAAAATCAGTGTATTTGTAAATCCTGTAAAAAGAATATTTAAGCACCCACAAGACATTTTAGGACTCTCAGATACTGATGACTCAAACATTAATCATTGCTGATTAAGAGAATTTTATGAGACAAAATAATGGAGTAATAAATATCCAAAGATTCTTTACTTTAAAACTATTAACATGCAGCCTTATTTTATAATCATAAATCATAAAACTTAGAGCATATACATAAAGCACATAACACATATAGAATTTGAGAGTAGGGCTTATGTCTGTAATTAAATAACATGAGCAAATCTAGATTGTCTTAAAATGAAAAGCCACAAATAGTTGCAGATGATTTTTCAATACCTTCTCTCCTGAGAAAGACCCATAGCAAAATTAAAAATTTTAAATATTAAAAATGTGAAAAAAACATGTGGATTTGGGGTTTGGTTTTTGGTTGCTGCTTTTTGTTTTTGGTAGGCTTTGTTCTTTTAATGGAACTTTCCCATGATTAAAGGAAAAACAGAACTGTTGCAAAAGTTTCCATAGGAAGTACTTATCATTTCCCAAACAGCTCTCATCTTCTTTCTCTTGATTCATACTTTAGATTGACACTGTCTAAACCCTGAATCCCAAAATGGTACTTAAGTACCATGAAAAAAAAGGGAATAATAAAATAATGCTTGATGGACTATATCTAACACTATGTGACTTACAGGCTAATACCTGCCCTGTTGTTATTTCTCTGCTGTGGTTAAGCAGATGACCTCAGGACAGCAGGGAATTCACTAAAATAATCCTTTCCTCTCCAAGAGTTAAAACCCCACTTCTTGAACATACGCACCAGAAACGAGATGAACTTTTGCAGCCTTCTCTTTCCCATAAAAGGACTCCTCTCTCAGCAGCCACCAGGGTCCATTAGCTGGGAAAGCAGGCAGGTGTAAAAGAAGTTCATGTTTAACCTCACTGGGTTTGAAAGCCAGCACTGAAGTTTATCAGCTCACAAGCCCGTGAAGGGAGGAAAGGCAGAGAATGGGATTTAGTCAAAGACTTACTCAGAGTTAACACAGGCCACTGGCGCTAATAAACAAACATTGCCAGACATCAAAAGGAAGTAAGTAAATCTGGGAAGGTTTAGTCCAAACAATGGAAGGGCAAGCTAAGCCTGTTGCAGGGTGGGCAGTGAGGCGGCTGACTTAGAGATGTTAACCCTTGCCTGGGCCACAGACATCATAAAGAGAGGACTGAACCCCAAATTTGTTCTAGAGAAGCAAGAAATGTTTACCCCCAAAGTCAGAAAAACCCTACATTCTGAATCTCAAATTTTTTGGTTCTCCATCTTAAATTAATCATCTCATGTAAGCCTGGGAGTCAGTCCAGTGCAAAGATTAATGAACCAAACCTGATTTCAAGAGTTGAAATCTGTCAATTTTCACACAGTGCCCAGGCAACCAGTGGGTGATGGCCTTACAGCAGAGGCTATGGCTGCTTGGCACACCAGAGCATGGAGTTTTCTGTATTTGGAATACAATCACCACTGCAACCAAGCAGTGAAACTGCAGCACATGGAGCTTGGTGATGGGGAAGTTGTGAAGATGTAGCAGCACTGCCTTTTGCAAGAATGACCCTGAGGTCTCCAGCAGCTTTTTGAGGAGCACATGGTTTCCATATCTTCCTTGTTTAAAGGGCATCTCCTCACCTTAGGTCTCTGCCCAAGGTAGGGTTGGTTGACAACAACCAAATCGTGTACTACACACACAATTCAGCAGCAAGGCAAAAGTGTCATTCACTCATCTAAGGCTTCTCAATCTGTGTAACTCCCTTTGTCTTTTTTTACTTCTTCCAGTTTGAAATGTCAGTTTTGCTCTGCCTATAACATAGCACCTTGTGAGCACAGCTCCCACAATGACTCCGTGGAGGACATATGTACACCAATGTGTGCTCCAAAAAACTCTTCCTGAAGGGGAAGGCTTTGAGGATGCAGCCAGAAGCTGGAAGAAAGGAAATCTGTTCAGGTGGCAGCGCCCAGTGTATTGTGAGTCTCAGAACTGTAGGCAGCCTCTGACCCATCCATGCTCAGAAGGGTCATCTGAACCAGCAGAGTTCAAAATGGGCTCCACCCAACTCAGGCAAGGTTCTCCTTCCAAGCCCAAGGAGCAGGAGCTGCCACCTTGCACTGGATGCCCTAAGACTGACCTTCCTTCTGCAGAGCCTTGGAAAAGCTAGGCCATGCTTCCTCTCACTGAGGCACAATCTCATTTTTTTGGAGGTTGAGGTGGACCAGGAGGCACTGGGGTGAGTAGAGCATTGCTTGCAGAGGTCAGAGCCCACCCTCTGGGCTCACCAGAGGCAGATCTCTCATGGGCTCCTGCTGTTCATCTCCCAAAGGTTTTTGTGTCACCTTGCTCCTGAAGGAAAGAACCACATGGTGACAATTTCACTGCAAGAAATGCAAAGTTGCCCTTCAGCTCTGTACTTCAAGTGGGAAGATAAAGAGATGAACAGGAGGCATTACACAGCTTCTCTCTCATTTGCCCAGAAAGAGTAAAGAAAAGGGAAAATCCACAGCTCCTTTCTAGCATGTCTTTGATGCATGCTCTCCCTTCTGAAGGGCACTGCCTCCAACAGGCTGCCTGCAACTTATCCCTCAGGAAGCGGCAAATGTGTGAAAGAGAGACCAGAGAAGAGAAACTGAAGAATGCAGAGAGTAGGACAGACAGGTGTGATCAGGTAGGTTTTGCTAATCACCATGGCATTGTATCTGCAGGGCTTAGGGCTCCTCTCACATTGCTCCCTCTTCCATTTCACAGTAAGGACAGCCAAGCCAGAAGTGTCTCGCTCCAAAGGCAGGTGATACATTCAAAAAATCCAATGTCAATAAAAGGGCTCCTGTAGAAACCACAACCAACATAGAGGTTTAAATAACATCATGCATAATACATTGCAAACTTCCACCTCCAGTGAGGGAGAGATGGCTGAAAAGGAATGTAAACTAAGCCAAAGAGAAAGTAAGGCTTTTTCCAAAAGGCAAAGGCTAGCAAATCTGTAAGGGCTTGCAATCTGCTGTAGCACAGGTTGTTTGAAGGCTGGGGTGAAAAATAGCAAGCTGTGGATGTCTCTTGTATTGTTTGGACACAAACACACGTACCCGAACCAGGCCGAAGAGCCAAAAAGGAGAGCCAAATGAGAGAGCTAAAATGAGAAGCCAAAGAGAGAGGGCAAAAAGAGAGAGGGCAGAACCCTCTGACTTTATTTATATGTTCTTAGAAATCACCGTGGATTGGAGGTAGAAATTACTACCTCTCAATCACACTGGTCAAAGCATAAATCTATCACATTTCTCCACCTAAGAGAATAGAATGAAAACAACAAAAACAGTTAGCAAAAACATAGATAGTTAGCAAAAACATAGATAGTTAGCAAAAACATGAATAACTAGCAAAAACATGAATACCTATCAAAAACATGAATAGCTATCAAAAACATGAATATCTATCAAAAACATAGCCATGTTTACAACAGCATACGTGAGAAAGTATCACAGCAAAGAGAAACATTGAAAAACTGCAAAACTCAAGACAACAGCAAGCCAAAAAGGCCCCAGAGCCTGAGGATGATTAACTTTTTTTTTCTCTTCAGTTTTTTCTTTTTGTTATTTCTGCTTAGTCAAGGCTTGTTTTGGCACCTCAGGAACACACATCTGTCGCTGGGCACGCAGGCACAGACCACCCAACACAAAGCAACCAGCGAGTGCTGAGCCACAGCTCAAGTGGGTTCCAGGCTTGCTTCCTTCCCACCCTGCCTGCCTCCCAGCTCCCTTCCATCAGGCAGGATGTCTTGTCAGGTGCCGTGTCACCTCAGATCTCTTTCAGATCACGGTGTGCCGCCTTCCTTTGTCAGGCAAGGTAACGCAATGACAGGATGATGTGCAACGGGTCCATGTTTCTTTTATTAGGATCGCGTACCTGCTGTCACTCTGGATAAGGACTATCCATTTCAAGTGGTTTCCTGCGAAATCAACAAGGCTGAGTTTCTCTGAGAGGTCATAAGAATTATCTGGAACCTCCAAGCATGTCTATTCAGACCTGCATCCTCTATCACAGCATGGCCAGCTTTGTTACTTCAAGATTCCACCAGGTACATAAGCCCTAGAGCAGCCACCAGAAGCCCAAAGAACATAAGCACATATTTAACTCTGAGCTAAAGGATTCTTCTAGACATCAGTTTTATTAACCCTGTGCTTAAAGCTAGGCACATGTCTTTTGTGGATCCTAACAGCATCAATAATTTACATTGTGGAAGCAGCTAGAGGCCCCATTTATGTTGAGACTGTTGTACAAACAAAATAATTGACAGTCTGCCCTAAAAATCTTTCAGACTGGAAAGTGAATATGCAATTCCCTTTGTAACTTGCTCTTCCCAGATTTATTTTTTTCTCATATTTAATCCAACTTAAACACTTCTGTGCAGCAACATCAGCATGTTAATTTTTAAATTCAGCTTTTACTGACTAATGAGAAGAAGTGACCCTCATCTTTATTGTTGGAAAGAGCAGAGGCAGCTGGGCTCAAACACTGAAAGATTTACTGTAGTGCAGCCAGTAATGTGGAGGCACAAACTGAGATATGAGCCATGAATTAAGATGCTTCTGAAATACTTTTGTGATCTTTCAGCACTACCACAGGCTTCTTGTCAGATCAGCTGTTTGCCAGTCAAGACAATAAAAATGCACCCTCCAGATTAATTATTCCCTAAGAATCTGGGCTTAAACCACACAGGATGCTTTGCTGACTGTGTTTGGCTATATAGGAGTTGGTATCAGCCTTCTTGCAATGTGGAACAGATGCAAAAGGAACATAAAATCCAGAACAAAGCAGCTGGGTCTCCACCATTGATATGGTCTTGTGCTGTTCTACTTGCTGTCTCTTAGCAGTTTTAATCCGACACAGAGCAGTGTCCTGGAGACAGAGCATCTCTGATGATCAGGTGTCTTACTGCAGAGTCTGAGTGTTTATGGGTGTAATTGTCATGAGGTGTCCTCTTCACTTCTCTTCTCATCAGGGCAGCATCCCTCCCCTGCAAAAATACTGATTCTCATTTTCCACAAATGCTGTGGTCTCAGCTCCAGACTGTCACTTGTCCAATTCTATAATATGAAGCCCCAAACTGCATCCTGTGGCCCAGTCACTGCTGAGGAAAGTGGAAAATTGAGTGTCTGGGTAGTTTTTTTTAGTTTTTGAAGTACATCTCACACTATCTGCAGTACAGTAGAGCACATTCCTTTAGCACAATGTAGCCCCACTGACTCATAGTCAATTTATCATCCTCTAAAATCCCCCAATCCTATTTCATGATAGGAAAATACTGGTTAGAAAACACCAAGTTTCCTCTTTTTCAGGAGACTGACAGAACTATTTAAGGGTTTTTACAGTAGCCGTTGTTTTTATCACAACCTTAGTGTGCACAAAGTTGACCACATTCAATATTCCTCTTAATTAAATCTTTGTAGCTGTAATATAATAAGAGGTGAAAGCAAGTCAAGATAAAACAACAAATAAATATTTTTATTAGATGTCAGGTTTTCTGTGGAAAAGGACTAGAGTGCCCACACCTTTGTTACAGGTTCCATGTGTTAAATCCAGTGCTCTCCCAGGCAGACACAGATGCCATCTCCAGAAGGTCACATCCCACTCAGCACAAGCAGATGAAAAGAAGTCCTTGTTGTTATTATACGTAAGCATTTCAGTAGCATCCAAAGGCTCCAGCCAGGACCTTCAAAAGCAAGATACAGCTCACCTGTAACATCTCTGCTGAGCCTCAACAGGTCAGGTTTAGGCTCCAAAGGTTCCTGCTGAAGGGCAGCAGTAAAATCAGCACCAGTCCCAGCCCAGATTCCTAGGAGAACAGCTGAGATTGCCTCTGACACAAGAAATATTCATCTTAGAAAGTACCAGAGTAAAGACATGAAAGCCTTTCCTTAGGGAAAGGAGGGGAACATCAAGCCACACTCCCTAGCACACTACCCTCTACCCCTCAAACCTGCTACCCGCCACCTACAGTTGCCCTCACTGAAATCTTTCTTTTTTCAGTGCAAGCAGAAGCTGAGTTTGCAGCTTTCTCAGCTTACCCTCTTCCAGTGATGGCTCCTGAGTGCTCTTGAAAAGCCCCATCTGATCTGAGGATCAGAACCACTCTGCACCCACCTGGCACCAGGAGGTACAATAAGATGGAGAACAGCTGGAGTTCTAGAGATCCCCATTTCCAGCTCAGGTGCTCCCTCGGCAGCTGATCCCATCTACCTGGAGCAACTGGTGGTAGCTGTACCTTCTTCCAGACATGCTTGGCCAGGAGCTCTCACACACTGTCCTCGTCAGTGACACTTTGTTCCAGAGCTGGGTGCAATGGCACCATAATCCCTGCACAAACCCTGGCACGGAGGAGGCACCACGGAGCTTGCTTTGCTCCTTGGTGTCTCCAGGCTCTCTCTGTGGTTTTCCTATTCCTCCATGAGGTCACCATCAAGGACCCTTTGCCTTTGTGCTCTTCCATCCCTTTGAGACTTTTAAAGATCAGCTGCTCTTTTAATTTAGACCTCAGATGAGTAGGCCAGAAATGAGCAATACTTCTATTTCCATAAAAGACCTCTCCTCAGTGGTAAGGTTAAAAGGTTAATAATAATAATAATAATGATAATAATAATACCACTAAAACAAAAACCAAACCAAAACAAAAAAAGCCCCCAGAAACAACAAAAACTCCAAACCAAAAATCCACATTCATTGCTGATTCTGGGGTAAGGATTTGAAGCCACTTCCTTAGTTCCTACAGATATTTGACAGCACTGATGTAGATTTTTGGTCCAATTCACCCTGTTGGCATATATTAAATGGTGAGATCTGACTAGTTTTTTAGGTCTTTCATGATAGCAAGGATGGTTCAAGTAGGGGTGTAAGAAGTTGATCCTGTGGAATTTGTCTATGGGGCAGAGGAAGCAAGCTGCACAAAAAATATTTCTTTCTCTTTTATATTTTCTACTGATTTGTATTTAATAGAAAATATTAGAAACCATACTATATTCAGGAGAAAATCCTTCATTATCCCTTTCTTTGAGATGAGTAACCCTCTAAGAGATCTGTTTCAAGCAGAGCAGTGAGGTGCTACACTGAAATTATTTGATTTCTACCTTCCTGAGATCAGCTTTCTAAGAAGTCAAACATGTGCCTCTGATTTACTAAAAAGGCACAAGTGATGGAGAAGATCCAAAGCCACCAACAGCATTAGAAAGACTTCCCTCACACTGACGGGGGTCTGGATCAGACCCAAGACAGTTGGTCTGAAGAAAAAGAAAAGAAGAGCAGAGTTTGAGTATTCCCCAGGCATCAGAGACATCAGCAAGGCTGCATGTAATGGAAATAAGGAAAGGCTGACTGATAGTGTAGCCCTTTCCTTACAAGCTTTTCTTTGTTCCTATGATTTAGGACAAGCCAGTTTCTGACAGATAAGGCAAGTACCCCTTTTCTTTCCAGGAGAAGCTGTGGTGAGCATCAGTAAAGGCTGAACACATCCCAGTGCAGAACAACTCTGCTGCTTGAGGTGACAGCCTTGAGCAAGGAGCCTGAGTCAGCGGGTCTGAACAAGGGGCAGGCCACAGGCAGCGCTGCCAGACATGCAGTTATATTTGCAGTACACAGGCACCTGCAGTACCACACAAGGGGTACAATGAAATTTCTCTCACCTAAATGCTGATCAAAGGACTCTGGGATATTCTAGGCCAAGATAATGATAATCCAGAAATGTGCTACCACTGTTGGTACAGAAGCACTAACCTCAAAACAATCCAAAGGTGTCAACTGGTGATAGGACATTGGGAAATGACCCAAAGCTGCAGTAAAGGAGGGTTGGGTTGAATATTAGGAAAAATTTCTTTACTGAAAGAGTGGTCAAGCATTGGAACAGGCTCCCCAGGAAAGTGGTGGAGTTACCATCCCTGTGTAGACATGGAACATCATGATATAATTTAGTGGGCATGGTGGTATTCTGTCAAAGGTTGGACTTCATGATCTTAGGGGTCTTTTTCAACCTTAATAATGCCAAAATTCTATGATTACTGCTGGTGTTCTACAGACCCCTAAAAAATCTCATAGCTCTTTTAAAAGCATGAATACAAAGTTATGATAAAATTCCATTTTTTTATCATTTTGGGCTGCCTACATACATCTTCACCATTGATATCCCCTACAAAAAACCAAGACATTCCTCACCCTTGGTGGTGGTTGCATATGTGTGGAAGGAAAGGATGAACCAATTATTGTTTATAAAATGTTTTTGATTCCTAAAAGACTGAAATTCCCTCTATAAGCACATTACATGACTTAAGTTTTCTGCTGGACTCCAATGATTGATGAATTTTCAGGCCAGGATTGCCATTTTGATTCAACTAAGTCAAAACAGGGGACAAGAGAGGCCAGAGAATTTTCTGCAGCAGGTCTCATAATCAGATTAAAACCTGTGGTTACATCTTAAAATCACAGAATTCTTTAGGGTGGAAAAGACCTCTAAGAACATTGAGTCCAATCATTAACTCAGCCCTGCCAAGTCCATCACTAAACCATGTCCCTAAAGTGCAACATCTATGTGTCTTAAATCTCTCTAGGCACTGTGACTCCACCAATTCCCTGGGAAGCCTGTTCTAATGACTGAACACCCTTTCAGTGAATAAATTAATAAATTATTCCTAATATCCAATTTAAACCTCCTCTGACACAATATGAGGCCATTTTCTCTTGCCCTATTGCCTGTTACTTGGGAGAAGAGACCAACCCCCCTACATGGCTACATCCTCCTTTCAGGGAGTTGTAGAGAGTGGTAAGTTTCCCCTGAGCCTCCTTTCCTCCAGGCTGAACAGCCCCAGCTCCCTCAGCTGCTCCTTATCAGACTTGTGCTCCAGATCCTTCCCCAGCTCCACTGTCCTTTGCTGGACACGCTCCAGCCCCTTAATGACTTTCTTGCAGTGAGGGGCCAAAAACTGGACACAGGACTCAAGGTGTGGCCTCACCAGTGCCCAGCACAGGGGGACAATCACTGCCCTGGCCCTGCTGACCACATTGTTTTTGATGCAGACCAGATGCCACTGACCTTTTTGCACACCTGGGCACACACTGACTCATGTTCAGCCACTGTTGACCAGGGGTCCTTTTCCTCTGGGCAGCTTTCCAGCCCCTCTGCCCCCAGCCTGGAGCACTGCAGGGGTGGTTGTGACTCAGGTGCAGGCCCTGGCACTTGGCCTTGTTGAACCTCACACAAATGGCCTTGGCCCATCGATCCAGCCTGTCCAGACCCCTCTGCAGAGCCCTCCTGCCCTTTTGGTAGATCAACACTCTCACCCAGCTTAATGTTGTCCGCAAACTTACTGGGTGCCCTTGATCCCCTCATCAATATCATCAATAAAGAGATTAAGCAGAACTGGCCCCAGTACTGAGCCCTGGGGAACACCACTGGTGACTGGCTGCCAGCTGAATTTAACTAAATTTGCATGTGGCAACAGAGGTAGCAAACAAAAAAAGGAGTGTTTCCTTTTTTCCCAGAGAAAGAAGAGCTGATACCTGAAAGAGTTTTAGCATGAATCTCTCAGTGATTTTAATAATGAAAAACATTTTAAGAGCCCTATACTAAGTTTTCATTTAGGGAACATAGATCTGTTCTGCCTGTTGTATCTGTTACCGTTTAGGGTAGAAGGTTTTTATCCTTCTTCTTCTTCCCTGGCCAAAGAACCACAGAATGGCTTTTCCTGGAATGGCTCAATTGCATGTAACTATAAATTAAAGATGAGCTATCTCTATACTGAAGTCCTGTTCAAGACCCACATCAAAACACGTCTGTCCCACATTTACAAAATGCATATTTGCTTCCTGCAAAGAAAACTGACATTTGTAAGTGGCTGTGTGTTTTGTGCTTCACTGAAAAAACAAGTTTTAGCTGTGGTTTGTGAAAGGTGGGCTTCTCTCACCAGAGGCACATACTTTCCCCGGAAAGGAAGCACTGGTCTCATTAGGATCCAATTGAGGATGAATTGCCCTGCTAACAGAAATGTTTTGCAAGTTCAGTATCTAAACAACGAAGAAAAACACAGAACACTCAAAATAATAAGACCTGCCATTCATACACAAGTTTAACCTGGAAGGCTGAAGTATGGCAAGTAGGAAAAAATTAAAAGCATTTCAAAGTTTAAGCATTTCAAAGTAATTTAAAAGCCAGGGAAAACTCTAAATGTATCTTCCCACAGTGACATCTGCCCACCCCTTACCATAATGGAAAGTGTGTCTCAATCACATCAATATTTTCCCCATGTCCTCTATGCCTACATATCAAAAGTTATAGGAAAAAAAGCAATGCAAATAAACATACTGAAAATGAAATTCAGAACTCTTAAAATCAATGGCAGTTTTGCCACTGGTTTCAGCAAAGCCAGATGTCACATATAGATAACAAAGCAGGTCACAAATGTCCATGTCAGACCACTTCCAAACTCCATGCATGGAAGTTCCTTTTGGCAAAGGGAGCTTGGCTTTTACCTTTCTGAAGTCCTAATTCAACATAGTACCTAAAGTCCTTGAGAGAGAGATTATTCAATGTTACACTAAACACTTACCCAACTGCAACCTAAGTTTGTATCTTCAGGGAAAACACACAAGTGAAAAGGAAGGGACATGTCCTCACTGGGAGGATGGCAAGACTGAGTTCTCCCTAACCCTTGCTCTCAAATGCATGTTGTTTCCTGGTATTTGTGTGACTGAAGGAAACATTTCCCCAGTTTGGGGTGAAGTGGCATTTCTGGATCCCAGATAACAAGGGACTAAAGGAGGAAATGTCTCCAGGCTCTGTGCTGAGCATCACATTTCTGTCACTGGTGGCACCCTCAGAGTTTGGCAGCCGTCCTCATGCTTTGGGAATCCCAAAGACCAGGAAAATCCTCTGAAACCCAAGGTTTGCAAGGTACCATCAGAGGCCAGATGAAGTTCAGAGTGGCTTTGTCCAGTCTTGCCAATTGTTTTCATGCTGAAGCAGCCACCACCTATTCAATTTCTGAGGATACCTGAATTCAGTCTCCATGACAGCCTTAAAACCTGACCTCTCCCTAATCCTAATCCACCAGAAGGAAAAAAAGTCCATAAAAACACTCTTTTGGTTGAAAACACCTTCCTGCATAAGGCAGCACACATTCTACCTTTTGAGGACATGGTGTAGAAAGGGTTAACCAACACCCAACAAACGGGCAAGCTGTTCTTTTTCAGTGTTTCCAGTTTTAGAAAGTCCCAGACAGTTCTCTGGATAGAGCACATTTCTAAAGAAAATGGGCCAGAAAGTCCTCTACAGATGAGTCACACTGACAATATCAGAGCAGAACAACGGAATTGTTGTCCTATCAGGGCTAAGCCAAAAATAGTTGTTTTCATAAGCCTTTTACCTGATTCTCATTTCTCATTTGCACTGAGGTCCAGTGGGGATGGGAGAACCAGTTTTACTTTAACACTAAAGTCTTTCAAGATGTGTAACAGAAGTATATTACAGAAAAGTATGTAACAAATGAGATTGGTGGCAAATTACTATAATACTGGCAGAAGAGGTGACTGTGACCTGAGAAGGTGGTAGGCAGGTCACGGCATCATTCTGGGTTTCTGCCCGTCTAATAAAATCTTTCTTTGTGCATTGTAAGTATTCCTCTTTTCATGTAAATACCCCAACACTTGTTTATGAGTGTGTGTAAAATGTAGGCCTACTCTGGTTATTATTCCTGAGCACAGTGGTCACATCACTCTTGAAATAAAAGTCCATAATGACTGCAAAATCATTCTCAGTTGTCTTTTTATTTCCAGCGTTTCATGCTTATACAGGCCTTTTATAAAGAGCAAAACCCACTGTCTTGCAGGAACATAAGAGTATGCTACAACTAATGTAAGACAGGACAAAACTTTGTTATAGCCTTGCAGCCTAGGTATCTTCTTATCGCCCTCACCTCCAAACTCATCTGTGCTGAGTTAAATTCTGTGCCCAACCAAGAGGAAATCATATCATGCCATGGCAGGGCTGTTTGGCCTAAATTCAAAGTGGGCCATGGTTTTAGATGCCTGAATTAAGACATGGTTAAAGGACCAAATTTTTAGAAGTATTAAATATCTGTCCATAAAGAGAGACATAAAGAGAGAAGGAAATAAAAAAACCCAACAATTATTTTCCAGTTTGAACACTAAGAAAAAAACCAAAACACTAAAGTCTATATTAAGTCTCTGACATGAAAAACCCTTAAGTAAGCCACACAACACTCAAAGATGTCAGATAAATAGTACAGTAACTGGCTGGCATAGAGAAATCAAGCAAAGTCTTCAAAACTGCTGTGGAGAAGATCGCAGAGCCCAGAAGTTGAATATTTCAAGTGGTTACAGATATCCCTCCCTGGAAGCTGGCAGCTAACGCTGTACACATTTTTTAAAAACCATTATGGAAATTGTCACGTTTTGTGACATGTTGATCAAGGTTCCCCACCAAGCAAGGGGCTTTACTTAACCTCAGACCTGCTTTTGAGTTGTGCACACATCCAAACACATCCAAACACAAGTCAACAGACCCGCAGTGTCATGGAGCCAACGATACTCTTTCAAAGCTCAGGCTGGGAGAGGGGGCCAGAAGCTTTTGGCAGTGCTCAGACCTCCCAGCCTGAGAGGAGAGGCTCTCGGGTTGCTCAGTGCACATTTTGTCAACTGATTTCAGACCTTGGAACACGACAGGAGCTTTGTAACCCCCTTCTCTAAGGATCCCCTTCACACGCCTTGGTGAGCATAATGAAAGGAAGGGGGGTGAGAGGACGCAGGGCAAGAAGAGGGGGCCCCTCAATTTTTCACCCAGCCTCTCAATCCAGCACAAAGCATTCGTTTTCAGCACTTTAGCGTTACTCATTTATTCACATGGTTCTTAACTTTAACATGCTGCAAATATGTTGCAAACACTCAGGCAGCTCCAGTACCTAGGTCAGCTATACCATAGCATGGCACCTCAGCCAAGTTCCATGTCCCTTCCTTCAGGTCTAGTTTTGTAAAAAAAGCAGAAGATACAAAAGACTGGGTGGATACAGAAATAGGTATAAATAACTTTCAGGACAGAGAAAGGACCATCCTACACACTAAGCCCTCTGAGATACCAAAATAATCCCTGTTGCCTCCTATGCTTAAACCACGCGCCTTATGCTCATGGGACTCCATTTTAACAGGACACAAAGATACGCCAATGTGATACAAACTGGCAGGACCAAGGTCCACCTTCTACTTTTCAAGCCAGACACATTTCTAAGCTTAGTGCCTTAGTCAAAGACATGCCAGCTCCTCTGGAGAGAACCTATCATGTCGGTGTAGACCTGCAGAGTGCTGTTGATCTCTTGACTGAACAACCAGGCTATTTCCTATGGTGAGACAACTGTGTAAGTTGAAAGAAGTTTTAATTCCCATTTATCTGACACTTGTGAGATTGCATCTGGAGCACTGTGTTCCATTTCGGGTTCCCCAGTAAAAGCAATGCATTGACAAAAAGGGCAAAAATACATTTCATCCATAACTCATCTGTGCTGGATTCCAGGACTGCTGGTTTATGCAGGATGAGCTTTCCAGCATTGAATCAGATCAATTTCACCTGGAATTTTAAGGACAGAAAAATATTCATTTTTTCAACAACAAGCATGACTGGTTTGACTACAGTGGATGCATTTTATTATTCCCAATAATAAAAGAGATACTAGTACAGATGTGTACAGGCATAGCAGAGACACTAGTATGAGACGCTGAACATCAGGTTGCAAACCATTTGTGTTTAAATTTTCCCATATATTTGAGCTGTCTTTCCTTCTGCGCCTTCTTCCTCTTCTCACGAATAGGAAGATACAGCACACTTTCTAATTGTATCAGCAGCACTCTATGAATCTCCTATAGTTTGTCTGAAGACCAGAACAAAACTCCCCAGTCATTTAACATTTCTTTCACATTATTTATGTCTACTACCTGAAGTCCAAGGGTTTCTTTCCTTCCTTGCCATATGAGAGCAATAATAGAAACTCAGCAAACATAGGATTTTCAAGAGAGACAGTATCTGAAAGCAGTACTTGAAAGTTTAATAGAAATTGCAAAATTCACATCTGTGGTACCTCACCAGTGAGGTTCCTGTATTCCAAAGCCTTCATCTTGTCCATCCATGTAAATAAGATCAGTTGATTCTATTCCTTGGCACTGGAACCAACTGCCCAGCAGCTCATATCCAGACAGCCAAGCCCTTTCACATCCCCAGAACAAGGTGCTTGCAGCCTAATTACTGCTGGTGATGGCCTCTGGCCAGTGTGCATCCACAGATGGTGCCCACGCATTGTCTGGAGGAGCTCTAGCTGGGGCTGGAGCCATGCTAACAGCTTGCAGAATGGACAGGTACACACCAGTGCTCAGGGTTATGCCTTGTCCCTATTTAACCTGCTGGGGTAAACCTGGCCACAGTATCCTACAGCTCCTGCATTTGCCGACTTTTCCTCTCTCTCTTGGTCATCACAGAAGAATGGTGTTTGCTAACACAAAGATCAACTCTAAGAATTTTGTCAGCAAGTGCTGGAAAACAGCTGGTCAATACATAAACTCTTGGGCTTTATTATTTATCACACCTGGCTGTTTAAGGTGTCTTTTAAAGGCTAAGGTGACTGTTGTTGCTTCAGGAAGCAGACTGGTAGTCACATGGGGAAGAATAGGGGGTAAAACCTGAAGTATCTGTCAACTTCTGGAAATAAAATATTAGACAAGAGGTGACAGATCAAATACTGAATGTCTGTCATTTACAATCTGGCCTCTAAAGGTCCAGAAGACACAGCTCTTATTTTAAGGTCATGTTTCCACACCCTTCTACAGTATCTTTGCACAACATGGCTGAGATACATGCCTGAGGGGCCACCTTGTACGCACTGGCCCTGCCTGCCATTTATCATCGTGCTGGAAGTGTTCATGAATTACTCTCCACATATACTGGTTTATTTAGAGATAATTTGAGTTGCCACGTGTGTGAACAGGGCCTTTCACTGAAAACCTGCAAGCAGCCAGACAGGAGGAGGGAGGGCTTGTGGGAGGGCATGGCAAAGTGCTTCAAGCAAATGACACCCCAAACTGTTCCACCTCTGCAAAGCCAGCAGGTAGCCCACAGCACGGAAAACACCAGTGCAAACAGCTGCCACTTCTTGCTCGGCCAAAACCAGGCATTCTGCATATTTATTTAAACTCAGCTGATTATTAACGTATACACATATAATACTGACCACAGGTATTGCAATAACATGTTTCAATGTTCCAATGGAATCTTGTTTTGTATTTCTATTCTGCCTTTCCAGACAGACCAGAAATAAGTAATCCTAGTGAGGAGGAAAAAAAAAGAAAAAAAAATGTATAAAAGAACACCTTCCTTCTTAGCATCTTGATATAACTTGGGGTCAGTATTAAGAGAGTCTGGGTGGATGCCAGGTTTCCACTCTCGTGAAGGGAAGACATATATCTACCTGCTCTGTGAATATTAATAACAGTGCTAAGAAATGTCATATCAATTGTCTTACAATTGTAATTACAATTACACCTTAAAATTTGAATCCATAGATGTGGAAGCTGAATGTTAACACAACACTGCCTAGGAGGATAGTCCCATTCAGAGACCTCACATGAACCCCTCTAGTCTTTCTACAACTTCCTATTCAGCCCTTGCTATCCTCCTCTTGCTCTTCTCAGAAGCCAGACTGTAAGCCACCAACTGATAAATGAAGGACTTAGTCTCTTGGTATCATTGGATAACTCCTAATATTTCAAACCTGGAAAGTCTGAGCTAAAGATGCATATCTTGTTTTGGAACATGAAAGAAGCATTCAAGTCTGAGAGTGGATGTTGCTGTATATCTGGGGTAATCATGCCAAATAAATGCATTGACTAAATAATCTATATATTGATATACGTAATTACTGATATCAACCTAAGTCCAAAAGTGGGTTATTTATTACTCTGGTCTGTGCAAACTTTACACATACCTTTCACCTAAACGTACTTTGGCTGTATCTCAGGAGGTGATAACTCCATCTAAGAACCCCCCATCATGGTACCACACAGCTGCACGCAATATCACAACAGTCCATTGAAACTCCTTGGAGAGACCTGGCTTCCAGGTACTGGCAGAGAGGCCAAAATCCTGACTGCTGAATGAATGCAAGACCAAAGATCAGTCCCTGCTAAATTAAACTTGCAAGAGTAATATTAATGATAGCTCAAGCTACAAAGAACTGCACTTTAGTTCACCTAGATCTGCAGATAGGATTATGTCACCATCAACAAGAGCACCTTTAGAATTTAGGTGATAACCAAATGTCACCATGAACCATTGTCCTTTCCAGCCCAGATTTTGTTCTGTTTAACCAATTTGTGCTGGTATCAACATACAAAAAGGATCTTCTGTTCTTTGCATGTTGACATCCCTAGTGCTTTAAGCCATTTGTCTGGTGTCAAACACATTCCTTCCCTATGCAGGGGAAGTGAAAAACAAAGAGTGAACAGCTTTGTGTGGAGAGATGTCTTCCAGTCTGAATACAGGTGAAGAACACCATGTCTACCTACAAGAAGGGCCAGAAGAAAGATCCAGGAAACTGCAGACCAGTCAGCCTTGTTTCAGTCCCTGAGAACTATGGAACAGGTCCTTACAAAAGCTATTTCCACACAAGCGCATTTCAAGAAGCTGACTGTGAAAAGCCAACATGGACAAACTGAAGGGTCAATCCTGCCTGACCAAACAACATGCTCAGTGGATGAAAGGAAAGTAGTAGATATCATCATCAACTTCATTTTTATGAAGTGTTTGACACAGCCTCCCTCAAAATCCTTTTTGACCAATCAGTAAGGTATCAACTGGGCAGGTGAAACACAAAATGGCTGAGGAACTAAACTGTTGAGGTCAGAGGCTCAAAAGTTAAAAGGCTCAAAGTCATGCTGGCAGCTGGGCACAAATTAATTTCTTCTGGAGTTAATACAATTCAGCTTTATAAGTGGTCTGGAAGGTAGGCTTGAATGCATGGTCATTTGAGGATGAGCCTAAGTTGGGTGAAGAGGTAGCAGTGCTGGAAGAAAAAGTCACCATATAGACACCTCAACAGGCTGCTGAGATTTGGCCAGCAAGAATGAAGTTTAACATGAGGTTTAGCAGAGATAAATGTCAAGTCCTGAACCTGGGATGGAATAATCCCAAGCAGGAGCACCAGCTGGGCACTGGCTGGCTGGACAGTTGCTCTGCTGAAAAGGCACAGGGTGTCTTGGCAGATAGCAAGAGGAACATGACCCAGCCAAGTATCCTGGCAGCAACGAAGGCCAACAGCATCCTGGGCTGAATTAGTGAGAATATTGCTGGTAGATGAAGGGATGTGGTTTTTCTAACCTGCTCAGCACCTGTTAGGCCATACCTGGAACATGCTGTCCAGTTTCTCTTCCCAGTTCAAGAGACATTGAAAGCCTGGAGATGGTCCACAGGGGCCCAGGCAGATTAGGGAGAACTTTACAACTGAATGAATTGTGCTTGCTCAGACATCAGTAGGGAAGGCTTAGCGTGGGGAAATCAAATCACTGCCTTCCAATACCTAAAAAGTAGTTCTGGAGGAGACTCTTCATGAGGATACACTATGACACGAGAAGAAGCAATGGGCACAAGTGGCTTCTAGGGAGGTTCCACCTGAAAATTAAAACTAAAGAAATTATTTTCTGTGAAAGCAACATTAGGCTCAGTTGCCTGAAGGGAGTAAGAATCTTTCTCACCAGAAATGTTAAATACATGACTTCTCTGGGCTTCAAATAACCTAATGGTTACATAATGGTTTTCAATGGAAAGTTGGGTCAGATGGTCTCAGGAGTTCCATTCTAACATAGTCTTGTCTCTGTTTTTGTGATTCCTTCCCAGATCTCCTCAATGGATACTTTGCTATGTGTTTACGTCAGGGAAGAATTGTCCTGAGCTTTTCAATTCAGAGCAGAAAGCAGAAGAATCCAACAGCAATTTTTTTCCATGAATGTCCAACACACAAAGATCTTTAAGATGTCTCAGGAACTCAGACAGCAGCTCCAGCTCTCACATACCCAGACTTCTAATGCCCTGGGTTGCACCCTAACCTGGACACCTGGCAGACACTCTCTCTGCCAGGTGTCTGCCCAGTCTAACCCTGCCCAGAGGGGCTTTGAGTCTCGTGCTTCTTGCTGGTCATGCCTCCCCAACTACGGTTTTGTTTCATGCTCCACGTCATGCCAGCCTGAAGCATGAGCCCTGCCCTTCACCTCATGGCATGGTCAGGCATGCATGGCCCAGCCTCTCACTGGGAGCAGCTACCTCTTATGAAAGAGAGGGAAAAAAGGCAACTGCTACCAGTAAAGACAGAACTGGCTGTGATCAAAGGTTTCAGCCTACAAGAAACACCTGTCATGGCTTGAGCCATGAGCCCAGGCGATGAGCAGAGCCTCACAGATACCCTACGCCAGCGCCAGCAGCCACAGGGTTAACTGTGGTAGCAATAACAAGGCAAATAATTGAGCTGTCTCATTTTTGGTGAGGCACCTTTAAACTCCTCATCCCACCCACTGCCTCCCTGCTAGGATCCATGCCGCGATGGACATGATAAGGAGGATGGGTTTATCAGTCACACCAACATTTTCTTGTCCTGCATGTGGCAGGCAAGCAAGGCAGAAAGGAGGCTGGCAATGAGCTGGTGCAGTGCCAGGGGCATGTGGCTGAGGAGGTGTCGGGGCCACCAAATGCTGTCACACACCTCTGGGATGGCTCCCACCAGTGTGAAATTGTCTCCATCACGGAAGCCACACCTGAAATACCTCTCCAAAACTGCTCCTGATAAGCAGCAATTCCTACCCTGAGGAGCTGGAGGCATGTCTAACCCCAAACTCCTCCCTTTCCTGGCCCCAGTCACTAGCTTGCTGTAAATGAGGGTGATACAGACACCTCCATCGCTATTAAGTACAATGAGATGTCTGAGACAATGGGAACCTACTGGTGCAGCAGTCTTTGAGGTACTTGGGATGATGCCCAGCTGTGTTTTACTTGGCCCATCCACAGGCTTCCAGGAGACCCTGAGTCACTGCTCCCTGTCCCAGCAACATGCCAGGGCAGCCACACAGGCTGGGGAGGAAAGCAGGAACATTAGCAGCAGGGGAGGCAGCAGCCAAGCAGCCACCACGGAGCCACCTGGAAATCAGAAAATAAGCAGAGTAGGCACTTATTTTTATGAAAGTGATCTGCAATTAGATATTAACTGATTCAGACCATGCACAGAAAGACAACATAGGTTTGACAACAGGTATGAAGCACAACTTTACAAAGGCAGGAAACTGATGTACACTCATATTTATACCAGTTTCCCACACAAAAAGATCCAGGAATTCACTGTCTGTTCATCCTCCCTCTGCTGAATACATTGGCTGGAAGGAACCAAACATGTCAGAGAACTGAAAGATGTTAAGATTTTGATGCATTTTGTGAAAACAGCTAAGCAGAGGAGAGAAATTCCAAAGTTGTCAGCCTAGCTTGGGGTGAGTTCATGCACTATCAGAGATCAGAGGCTTTGTACAGGGACCAGCTGTGCTCCCAGGGCTATGAGTACAGGGAAGGCACAGATAATCTCTGAATATGTGAAATGGTGGTGGGAAGGTGTCTGGCCAGGTGTCTCTGCAGGCAACTGACTCAAGTGGAAGATGGGACAGGCCTCCCATGTCAAAGAGGAAGTTGTCAGTGCTGGTCTCTGCAAGTTCTTGTGCTTGGTAAAACATGGAAAAGGTAGACACACCCAAAGAAACTGAAGTTTGGTTTAAAAAGCACTACAATTTCCTCCTTATGCTGACCTACACCCCCACTGGGCACCAGTTTTCATCCACTGGTTTCTCAGCTCCTGAACACTTCCAATATTTCAAATGTTTTCCCATGTTTCATAAAATCAGGAGCCTTCAGCACAATCACAAGCAAAGAGAAATGTGGGATGGCTGGAAAGCTCGGTGCTTAGCCAGTGCTCACGCAGGGCTCACAGAGGTGGCCAGCACAGAGCTGGCCACGAGCAGCAGTAATGTCCTTGGAAGCCTGAGGAGGGGGCAGCTCTGGCTCCTGCCTTCTTTCTTCCCTGAACAAAAGCAGCTGTAGCTGCTGAATCACCTGAGTTTGCAGTAGAAGCACTTTGAGATAAATTGCTGTGGATCTGGGGGCTCTACTAAAACAGTGAGCAGATAGTGCTTTGGGAATGGCTTAATGCCCTTGGGTGTGGACATCTGCAATTCAGCTCCATGGTACATCCTGGCATTTTAGAGTCTTCTTTTAGAGTCTCATAATTTTCCAGAGCTGAGTGACCATTCACCACCTGCTAACAGGTTATGCTTGATTTTTATTAGAAATCTTATCCTGATACACACAAGAGGATATTACCCTAGAAGGACCAAGTGTGGACAGAGAGGTGTGACAGTGAGCATGACAAACAATGCAGTCCTGGCTGTAAAGAAAATGTAGTGGGCAATGCAGCCCTGTTCATGTTCCCCAGCTAGTTCAAGGTTCAACCACAGAACCTAAAGCCTGAAGAAGATGCAAAATAATGAAGACAAACGGTGTGCTGATGTGGGAATTGTAAGAAGCGGTGGGCAATCTACCTCACATCCAAGCAAATCTTCCTGTGTCCTGTCACAGGAAACTATTTCAAATATTTCACATATGATAAAAGAGGGGTATCCTAATTGAGGGTTGAAAATGGGAAATCCTATGGCTGAAAGAAGGAACATCCATCACAAGGAGATGCCACCTTCAGAAAGTGCTGTATTTTAAAGCTCTTCTTGGACCTGGGATATTTTCATCTTAACTTAGCAGACCCTGAGGTCCTTATCAGTGCTGGAAGTTTAGATGACTTGGCAATCTTCCTGAACATTTTCTTTAAAATGAATAAACCTGATAAGCACAATACAAGTTACAAACTGCCTTGACTTCCAGGAATAAGAGGATGGTTCAAAGAATGTGAGCCTGGAGCCCGATGGAAAAAGAGCGTATCTTACAACAGAGCCTTCCCATCCCCACCCGCATTTTTTCAGTCAATTTTCTACCCCCTGCACTTTTGCTACCAGGCAGTTGGGATGTCTCTGTGCAGCAAGACTTATTCCAACTGGCAGCTCTGGATCAAAGAGCACTGGAAGCATTAATCAGTGTGCCTAATCATTTCCAATCGCAAGAAACTTTTCTCTGTGACCTGGCATATAAACACCGAGTCATTTCATTCACTGGTTGACGGACCAGAAACCAAACAATCCTTATCATGCCTAATTCATCTTACTCCTGTGGGTTATAGATGGATCAGCCTGCAATCCTCCAGCAGCAGTGGCAAACTTTAGGTGCTTTACTTAATCAAACTGATTAGCAACCTGTCTGTAGTGCCTTTTATCTGTGGGTGGCAAAATAGTTTACAAGCATTAAGTGCACCTAATTTTGCGATAGCAAAGCAAGACGTGGTGACTATATTTGAAAGCACCTCCAGTGATGTGGGGGAGCTCTTGTTTTAAGGGGGTGGGGAGGTTCAAGGCAGCAAGTTTTGCTGATGCATGAAAACCACTTGGAAAACTAAATGAGCGAATGGCGGAGTCAAGGAGGTAGCCCAGGAATTTTGATTGCCAGATATCTGTGCTGCCCGTACTACCATATGGTTTGTTGCAAAAGGAAAGGAATAATCAAACCAGACATCTGTGCCCAGAGCCTTATCTGTTTGGGCACCATCCTCTGGACAGCCACACTCTGAGCACAAACAAAGAGTAATGAGATCTCCTCTACCCTTGGCGGATCCACAGGGGGACGTGGTGCCTCCTGCACTGGTTCAGGTTAATATGTGTGTGATCACCACCTGTTTGGGAGTTTGCTCCCATGGTAACACTGATTTCTTACTTAATGCCAAGAGGAGAACAACAGCCCTGTCACTGTTGCAAAGAAAGCTGACAAAAAGCTGAGGTTGCTTAAGGCTTCCTCAGCTTTTACTCAGGTGCCCCTGACTTGGGGAAAAAAAAGCAGAAATAACTATGCTGAAGGTCAGCCTGTTCCAGGGCAGTTTGTTCCCGCTTTGAAGGAGAGAGATGTGAGGGGTGGCACAGAAACCTGCTGCTACACCTGACAGGCTCTCATGGATAAGAACAGGTGATGGAGCCCTGTAGGAGCAGTTTGCAAACTTGCATGACCTGCCTTGAACCTTGCCCAAAACTATCCCGTTCTTTTCTTCAGTGCATGGTGCCAGAGGCAATCCAGCTCCCTCCCTTTCTGCTCTCTCCTGGACACTGAATAGTATTTCTTTACCTTGAGAGAAGGTGCCTTCAGTGAGAAGTGTAGGGAGGTGAAGAAGGACGGGAAGAGGTGCACGAGCACATGAAGACTTCCCTCCTTCATCGATGCAACCCCATCTGCTGCAGTGGAAAGTTAAATGATGGATTTCCTGGTGGAAAGGCTGCCAACTTGAAGCTTGGGAGAGCTGGTTTTCAACACCTGCTCAGCCACAAGCTTGCTGCCTGGCCTTGCACAAGTCACTCAAAAGCCACATGTATAATGGTACTGACATATCTGATCCTGGAAGGAAGTCCTCGACACCGAGCTGGTTGCTGCAGAGGATTAGGCATCTATGAATAAGTTTGGCATGAGCCAACACATTCAATGATGGCTGCCGACCAGGGCAAGAGGAGGTGCCAAAAGACAGGAGCAAACCTCCGCCCAGGTCTCTGCTGTTTGAATTGCACATCTCTGCAGGAGCCTGCTGGTGGGAGGGCAGAAAGGGGCTGCTTCACCCTCTGTTGATCCAGCACCTGCAGTGGCTTAGCACACTATCACTCCTTGCTCTCACCTCCCTGCCCCAGGTTTCTGCAAGCATTCATAGACCCCAAACTGTGCTTTATCCCTTTGATTCCCAATCCCAATCTGCTGCAGAGGTTAATAAAAATGACTGGACAAGCAGGGGACAGGCAGGTAGGACATCTGGATGCAGTAGTAAGTACTTCCACGAGCTACAGGGAGCAATGCCAGGGCTGGTCCCTGGGTAACCCTTCTCCCTCTGCAGATGGCTGGGGACAGGGATTTTGTACCTCTGCTTGTCACCCGGTGGTCAGGCATCAGGGAAACGGAAGCTTTGGATATGGAGTTGTGCACAAAGTCTAGGCAACTGTCAAGAAGCCAAACAGAGCCATATCTCCCTCCAGTTATGAGCAGAGAGTGCTGCTTCTTTGTTGACCTGGATGAGACAGTGTTAAATTTTGGTAGTATCTCATGCCCTTGGGTTACAAGGTCTCAGGCAGGCAGGAAAGAGCCACTCCAGGGGTGTCACTGTCATGCTCACCCCAGGCTGGGCACTCCCACCAGCATCACTCCAAACACTGGGGAGCTCTATCAGCACCCCACATGACTCTTGGGTTTGCTGCTTTTTCTGTAGCTGCTCAGCCAGCCTGTTTCCTATCACCGAAATGGGGATAAGGACAGAAGACAGAGATAGTGCCTCAATCTCACAGTGAGAAAAGCAGGCAGGCAGAGACTGGAATATTCCCACATCTCGATCAATCAAAAATCGTTCTTTTTCATAGATAACAAGCTCATGTTGCACCTTTCCTAGGCCACTGGCTGAGGGCAACAGTGAGGAAGGTCTCAGGAGATGCAACACCAAGATTACTCTTCCCTACACCTGCCAAGTGCCAAAAAAAGTCAGGGGACTCATGGAAGAAAAAGCACTGCTGCTTCTGCTGTAAGACCAAAGCTGAGAATGCCGAAGTCATCAGAAAGTGAATTGTTTTGATAGTGATTAAGAAATGCCACTAAGCTCTCCCGAACCAAACACAAACCACGCAGCCCAAATCCATCAAGGTCAATGTAGAAGCATTAATTTCCTAAAGTAAATCAAATGTGGTTCTCCAGGAAGACAGTAAATGTAGAGCTGACTTTTCCAAACCCAAATGAAGCTGCTGGCATGCCTTCCCTGCAAGTAGAGAGGCAGAGCTGCTGTGGAGAAGAGCAGCTTAGAAAAATCTTGGAGAAATCATAGCCAAAGGTCCACCCTCCCACAAGCCAGGAGAGATGTGAGTGAGCTCAGGGGGTCCTGGGAGCATTGAAATCGAGCTCCCTGCCGCTAACTGAAGGTGATGAGCCCTCCCTCTGGATGAGGCTTTTGTGCTCAGCCTTGGCACTGAGGGCAGGCTCCAGAGCTCAGGGACTAGGCAAGCCCCCTCTGTCTGGCTGCACTTACCTGCACTGATGGGCTCTACACAGGAACAAAGTGCTTGATGCAGCAGCAGAGACTGTGAGATGCACACTGCTGGCACCTGAGAGGGAGCCAAGGAAAATGGGGAAAGGAGCGCTGGGGGCTCCTTTTTCCTTATCCCTTTCCAATCACTGGAAATTTGTTACTAGTGACACAAAAAATATGGTAGGATACACTACAACACCCCAGTCTGGGCAGGCGGTCAGAGCAGGACTGTTGCTCGTCTCTCCTGTCCTCATCTGTTGCATTTTTGAAGTTCACATGACTACCCTTCCTATTCTGTATTCATTCACTAATGTGATTTGAAAGACGGTCAAAATGAAATAATTGCCATTTTGCTGAAACTTAAATAAAAAGAAAACAATTGGAGATAACTAAAACCCAGTGTGTGGCCTCTCCTCATCCTCATTTTTCTTTTGACATCAACTTGTTTATGAGAAACTATTTAACTTGTGGAGTGAGTGAATGTTTTGATTACAAAACCAAAAAACCCAGAAAAACCCAACCAAACACAACACCCCAAACAAACAAACAAAAAACCCCAAAACAAACCCCCCCCCCAACACTGAAGGAAGAAAAGGGGAAAAATCACAGCTTATTCGGTCTCATAAAATACATCTGACTCATTCAAAACTTAGAATCAAATTAAGGGATTAGAAAAGTTTATTCAACAACCCCCATCATTTTCACGTTTTCTGTAAAAACTCACACTTTTCAGATGGTTCAAAGATACATCACAGATGTGAGGTTTATAATTGCATCATCACCCTGTGAGTTAAAAAACATGAGACCTTTTGCCATCCATTAATGAATTAATGTCAAAAAGGTGAGATAGGTTTGTACCCCAGTTATTCAGCCAGCCAAAAGAAAAATTCAGAAAAAACACCAGCAAATCAATGTGTGTTGTGTCCAGGGAGGAGGTGGTTTGCCCTCACTGTGCTGGACAGCCATTCAAAGGCCCTGGAGTATCACTCTGCCTGGGGAGTGGCCAGGCTGCAGCAGGGCAGGGAGTGCCAGAGCTTTGCATCATCCCGGGTCCAGCAAGGGCTGCAGCCAGCAGGATGGGTACACACAGGAAGGGGAGAGCCTGCTGCTTGTCTGGCAGCTCAGCAGCCCTCCTGAGGAGCATATCTTCTCAGCAGCTTCTTCTTGGAAGGGGGATATGGGTTATGGTTTGCTGCAAATAGCCCACTGCTATCATCTTCTCAAAGTCTAGAGATTTTTGATTTGATTTTTACTCACTGTTGCTTTTATCCACTCAGGTGCCCTAATTTGAAGCCATGGCAAAGTGGTCACACCTCTGCAGAGCTTAGGGACGAGAGGCTGGGCTCATGATGAGCCTTCATGGCAGGCCCTCCTGCCAGCAAAACTGGGATATTTGGCAAGAGAGCCATGCTGCTCCTTGCCAGTGGCAAGAGCCCTCCCTCCAACACTGCAAAGCAGGCTACAGCCTGGGCTGGAGCAGCCCCAGGACAGTTACCATATTGGAACTCAGTCCTGAGGACATGGGCTCACAGCTGCACCCAAACATGGCATGGCTGGAAAGACTGGGATGGGATGAGCCGGGGTGCAGGGAAAGACCTGAGAAAACGTTTGATCAGGTTGAAAACAAACCTCTGCAAACACCTCCCTCCTTTCTGAGCACCTCACAAAAAGAAATGCTGCAGAAGTTGGGTTTGCTTTTAGTAATGAACAAAATACCCCAGCTCTTTCTTATTAAAGACTTACCACTGATTGCTGTCCCCTGTGCTTGTCTCTTTTTACATTGCTGTCCTTTCATTCTTCTGAAGGCAGGCAGAGGAGTGACCAGTGCTGCACTGCTGGGGTTCAGCAAGTGGGTCAGGTTTGGTACAGGACCTCCAGGGACTGCTCAGCTGCAGAGAGATGATTAAAGTTTCCATCTTATTTTCATCTCAGACGGTGTCAGACGGCTCTTCGTTAGGTGCTTTGTTCCAGTAACTCCTCACTCTCACAGGCGGCGAGAGGGGGTTCACCTTGCACAGCTTCAGACATCCAAAGCACAGGAGCCCACATCTCAGCAGATTTCTGGTCTCCCACATAGTTGCTGGAGGACAACAGCCATTATCAGAGGGAAACCCAGGTCTTTTAGACACCTGTCTTAAGATGAGATGGCTCCAAAGTGTTTTGTCCTGATAGTTTATGCTATGCCCAGTGTTGTGGCAAAACTGCCCTACCCCAGGGAGGGGTAGAAGATGCTTCCCTTCTTCGATGGGAGAAGGTGCTGGGGAGTACCAGAGCTCTGAGCATAAAGGCAGAAAGACCTAAATAATCCATCCTGCCTTCACTACACTGCACATCAGTCCCTTTCACTCAAGACCTCTACATCATAAGCCAAATATTTGAGACCAAACCCGCAATGCTCGAGACATTGTCCTTTCTTGTAAAATCTGGGAAAGGACATAGACATTGTAAGGGTTCTTCCTCACCCCAAACCTGATGACGAAAACTTTCTTCCTCCAGATGTGGCAATCAAGTCACCCCCTTGCCAGCCTTCATCCCAATTAACCAAATATACTGTGCTCCTCATGCCTGGAGTTCTGGTTTGGCAAACCCAAGTCATCTGTGGTTTTCCATTAATTCTTCCTGGCACTTCCCCTCCCTTCTTCAAGTACAGACACCAAGCAGTGTGTCCCCCTTTAAAAGGACAAAGTCACAAAAGTCATATCCCTGCTTCTACCTGCTCTCCAGCATTGCAGGGTTCCTTTCTGTCTCACAGCTCCATCCCAAGCTCACTTTCACGTGATTACACACGAGGATCCCACGGACTCTCTCCCTGATGCTGTGCTCCCCAGATGGGCTCACACACACTTCAGACAGAACCTGAATTCTTTGTTCCCAACTACACACATCCAACTGCCATAAATGAGTGTGGGGTTGTTGAGGTTTTTTTCACACTGTGTTATTTAATCAGATACCATCCTACAAGGACTGATTACCCCCTTATTCCTAAAGAGTGGGAGGGGATATTCCCAGACACTGCCTTGCTGCAGGATCCCAAGGCACACAGTTCCTATGGGCTATGCTGCAGTGAGGAGTTGGTCCTCAGGTGTTAGTTAAAACAGGGCTGGCATTAGGCACCATCCATTCCTGTGGTCACAGGAGGCCCATAATAACCAAGGTAGAGCTGCTTTGGCCACCCATACTGACATTTAAATAACAAGCCCAATTTCATCCTCCTGGAACAATTCGAAAGCAACACAGCCGTGATGAAAGGACAAGAGAACAGATGGGTTTTGTTGTCTGCATGCTACCAAGGCAAGCTTTTCACGGAAACTCAAAGAAACCCCCCCAGAACACCCTGACTATGTGATTCATAAATTCTAAGAGCCAAGAGAAACCAGCAAAATTATTTTGTCTGTCCGCCTGCCTAATAAAGACCACAGAATTTCATACAGTGATTTCTGCCCGAAGCCCAGTAAT
Source organism: Pomatostomus ruficeps (assembly GCA_013400735.1). Taxonomy (NCBI): domain Eukaryota; kingdom Metazoa; phylum Chordata; class Aves; order Passeriformes; family Timaliidae; genus Pomatostomus; species Pomatostomus ruficeps. The sequence continues at coordinate 83,707 of VYZT01014615.1, read as the reverse complement.
TTGTGGTTCACACAGAGTATCTCAACCAGCCCACTGTCCAGCTTTGATGTGAGGATGTCCAACGAGGCGCTAGCCACTTCCCATGCTGTCAAAAACTGGCTCTTCTACAGGTTGCCTGCATCTCTTCACCACTGCATAACTTTCTGTAGCCTTCCCAATGACATAAAAATTTTTAAGCATTTCTGCCCTCTCTATCAAAACTCTCAAATCATCAGAAAGAGGGAAAACAGAGATTCTGAGGCACAAAAGCAAAGCAAGTACACAGGAAAAAAAGAATAAATGAGCATCTCTATGTACCCTTCTGCCATAATTAAATGGATGAAATCTGCATTAGAATGCAACTCAAGGTACACCCATTTTCCCACTCCCAATAACACAGTGGAAAATTATTTTGGCACAAAACAAAAAAATTCCAAATGTACACCCGTGTCACTTGTAAGGAAAACACATTTGTTTGGTTACAAAAGTAGTTTTTCCTGCCACTTATAACGCTTGCTACAGTTTCACAGCAATAAATATTTCCACAGCAGAGACCTCGAGTGGACAGAATAAAATTCACTTCAAAACCAACCCCCGAAAGATTGTCCTAGTCAAAAGACAGCTCAGTGCTGAACACCCCTTCTGACTTTTTGTTTCCAAATTTTTGTGGTTGGTAGCACTGATGGTGAAAGAATAAAACTGTTTTTTCCTTTTTTAAGGAATCAAACCCAAAATGGCAGAGTCCAGAAGGCTACAAGACCAGACTCCTCTCAGATGAAAAATATTTATGTTGAGCATGGAATTAACACAAGCACTTCTTCCTTGTATCCTGTAAGTGCAGTATTTGATAACAACGCTGGTGATTAAGTTCCTCCACCCATAGACCCACAACAGCCCAGGCAACAGCTTTGAGACTTCCCTGTAACATCAGTCTGTGCTGGAGGATGGGAAGAGGCTTCAGGCACCATCTTCTAAATCCATTCCAGTTCTGTTCACCAGTAAGTAACCATATTTACGTTTAATAAAACCAGGCCAGAAGGTTCATTCTAACAGTGTCTCTTTTATTGGCACTTTCAAAGAGATGCTTCCTCACCCTGCATCTGCATTTGTGCTCCAGCCAAACTTGGGCTGAAACAAATTCTCAGGGTGGATATCTATGGTCCCATGGTTCAGACTCTGCTGGGATGACCCTGGCTCCGTTTTCTGCTCCCCCCACAGAGGGGTTAGTCCCACCTGTAAAGCAGGTAAAGGTGCACCTCCAGCTCGTGAAAGTGCTGAGCTGGCTGAGGTCAGCTGCCAATAAAGGCACTGAGTGTTTGTGTAGGGTATCTTGGGGGGGCTGAGGCCCACACTCCATTGCATGTTGTTACAGCCATACTTTTTGTGAGGTGATAGCAGTAACACCTCTGGCCACAGCTTTCCCAGCTGTCCATGAGCTCCTGCTACCTACACCAGACACAGGACTATGGCAGCAGGAGCTGTACCCATGTGGAGAAGAACAGGACACGTAGCCTTATGAATTAGACACTCATCTAACAGGGCAGGTCTACACAAATCATCTAGTGTTTTATTGCATGTGAAACTGCAGACTGTTTCAAAGTAGAGTTAAGGCGCTCTTCTTTAGGATTTCAGGCATCACAATTTTGTGTGCTGAAACTCTTACATCAATTAAAATCCTGTGTTAAAGTGCATGGGTGCAATCCAAACCAGCACAGCCTGTGTGAAACAGAAGTGCACCTGAAGCAGGAACAGCTGGGCCCCATTTCTGTACACACAGATCTGCAGAAATCATCACGTAAAGATGCTGTATGGCCACATAACTGCATGGACACTGAAGGAATTCATACTTAACAGTGGTTCAGCTGAAAAGGTATTGCTTCTGAAAAAGCAAAAAGCACTGGTTTTTGAGGTCCTGGGTAACCAACAGTTAAAGCTCTGCTTTCAAATCATCCATCCTGAAGTGATCATACAAGGTAAAAGTAGCAATCCTCAGAGTGCAACAGCATAGAAGATGGAGTGAAACCCCACAGCCAGTTTAAGTATAAGCCTCACAGTTTCCATTACTGCTACTGTAATGATTTTGCAACTCTCATTTATTTTTTACCATTTCAGCTGCTAGTTTGTGGCAAATATTTGGGGGGGAAAAAAATTAAAAAGAACCCAAAACCCCAGAGACTGCCCATCCTTAACAGGAACAGTCCTGGCATGCCTGGAATGTGTAAAACCACAAAAGAGCCACTTCTGTTCATATTACTCCTTATGAAATCCCCTTTCAAAGAAGACTCAGCACTGGAGGCTTTAGGCAGTAGCAGAGCCCCTTTAGGATTGCCTTTTACTTTGAAACGTGACTTATCAGCCGAAGCCCAGGCGGGTTTGGGTATCTGACTGTTGTGTCCTTTGCTTTGAACTCCGGGACAGTTACGTGCACGGCCGCCAAACTGGTCAAGCCATTTTCCTCCCCTCCTTTGTCCCAAGGTTCAGGAGAGATAAAAGCTGCACCAGGCTTGCTGCCTCACCAATACCAATTTGACTGTTCATTTTACATTTAAGGAAAAAAAGCAAATAATAAAACCCAACACCACACACAATGATTATCACTGTTACCCACACAAAGGCCAGAGCAACCACAGCATGATTCAACAAGACCTGGGCTGCAGTGAGTATCTCTGGACACACAGGAGAATGTTCTTTGGCAATGCAGTTCTGCAGCTCTCTGCCATGTCCTTTTCTGAGTCTTTTCTTCACCCTCACAACCTGTCATTTCATCAGTGCAATGCTGCAGCTGGCAGCGGGCGGGTAGCCTGGTGAAAGCAAGGCTTTGATCAGCCCCATCCACTTATAGGGACACCTATAGGGCACAGGCTGAGCAGATGCCCAGGAAGGTTGTGGATGCCGCATCCCTGGAAGTGTTCCATGTCAGGCTGGAAGGGGCCCTGAGCAGCCTGATCTAATAGCAGGCGTCCTTGTCCATGGCAAGGGGGTTCAACTAGATGATCTTCAAGGTCCCTTCCCACCCAAGCCAGTCTGTGATTCTATGTGAGTTTGCTTTGCTGGAGTAAGGAGGTTATCAACTTGCATAACTGTATTAGTGCAGTGTTGCCCACACCATCTCCTAAGGTGCCTCAGGTCAAATCCTGCTCCTGTTGAAGTTACTAGGTAAACTTTTTTTCTGGCTTTTTTTTTGCTTTTTATCTCTCCTTTTTTTCTTTCCTGACATTTCTGGGATCACTTTTCCAGTTAGATCATCACTACAGGCACATCCCAATCTGTAGCGTGAAGCTCATATCTAGCTTAAACTTCAGAAAGTACCAGATCAATGCAAGATCAAGCTGAAACACAAGGACTGTTAACCCCAATTTCCAGCACTTACTGACTTTTGTTTGTGCAGACTGACATGCAGCCCTGCAAAATGCAAGCACGGTAGTTCATAAGCAAGAGGTCTGGCAGGACAAACATTAAAGGCTGTAAGAAAGCACAGGCAAAGAAGTATCCTGTAGAGAACTGAAAAAAGAAAAGATAAATGATAAGCAGGAATTCCCCAGTGGGCTGAATTTATCGGTGTGATTGCTTTCAGGACTTTTTTTCTTGTTGTACCACCTTGATTTGCATACAAAACATCTCTAACAGGAAAGATCATCTGGCCTGGAAAAAAAAAACCAAGAAGGATAAGGTTTTTTGCTGCCAAGAGTAAAATGTCTTTTGGTACCATATGACATACCAGAAAGCCCCTCTCCTCTCAAAAGCAACCTTGCAGTGGCACATTGCAGCTTTTCTTCACTCCTTGCTCTGTGTCCCACCCCAGGGGCAGCAGCACATAATGCAGCTCCTCAGGAGATCTTCCACAGTTAGAAAATCTGAAAATGAAAGAAAAAAAACAAGCAGGTGAGTTGATTTGCATTCCAGATTTATAATTAACACAGTACCAAATTAGCTTGTAGGAAGTGGAAGAGTAAAAAGGAAAACCGCCGACTTGAAAATGCAAATCTTCACCCTACTACAATCACAAGCTGCAGCCAGAATTTCTACGGGCTAGGAAGGCACTAGTAAGAACCCATTTTTCACTGCTTTTTCAATGTGGTCACTTCATGAACTTGACAGTGGCTTGTGATATGTGGTTTCATTCCTATACCATATATAGCCAGTTTCATTTCCTGAAAAGAACATGAACGGAAAAGCAGAAAACCTTTAAAATTATTGTACAGGTCTTTCTGTCTTTTCTTTCTCCTTTTTGTCTTTTATTGCTACCTTCCTACACTAAAAAAGGCATTTATTAAATTAGTACAGCATAAAAAATGGATCTTTTCCCAAAGCTCTTAGGTCTTAAAGAATATAGGTTGCTGCTTTAAAACTCACACACTAACTTGGCAGCACAGCATGGAATCGCAGCATTTTGTTTCAGTATGCTATACATACATGGATACATCCTGTTCCTCGGCACATGGCTCCCAGGGGCCATGGTTCAAGCCCAGCAGCGAGCACAGTGAGATATGTCCACAGCCCTCTGCACCGGTATTGCAGGACCTCAGCTATCCGTGGCCATCAACAGTCACAGCCCCACGGGAAGCACAGCAGCGAGTAAAATCTTGCTTTCCAGATGAGTAAGTGAGACAGTGGTAGTTAAAACACTACACCTCTTTGCTTTCTTCTGCAGAACTCAGGTCATCGCCTCATCTGTCTGGGCTCTGTCCCTCTCCCTGTGGGAGCCCACATCATAAGCAGGGAGAAGAGGTCTTTGCCACCCCAGGCTCCTCCATGCTCCTCTTCCCTCCTGCTTACTGAGAAACACTGGGGCTTTCCAAGGACAGTTACAGGGGTCCTATTTAAGTAACCATGTAGGCCTAGCCCAATGTCCCAGTAGCTCTGCCACACCTCAAGGGCTGGGACAGTTGTTGGGACCACAAACCAACTGGACCTTATGAAAGAAATGGCAGCAAAGACCAACAGCGTAGCAGGCTGTAGGAGCAGAAGCACAGCCAGGAGATCTCAGCACTCATTAGACCCCATCTAGACACCACATCTTGTTTTGGTACAAGAAACATGTACAAGAAGCACACTGACAAACTAGAGCACGTGCAGTGGAGGAGCACTGGCAGACTTGCCTGAAGAGAAGAGGCTGTGGGAGCTGGGCTTGTTCAGCCAGGGCAAGAGATAGCTTTGAGGGATTCAGCAGCAGCCCCAGCAGCTGCAGGGAGGTGACTGGGAACACAGAGCCGGGTTCACCTAAAGCAGGACTTGACCAGTCGAAGTCATGAACAACCTGGTCTGATCTCACAGCTGACCCATCCAAGACCCAATTCAGCCTATATTATCCTACAAGCCATCTTCTAATTGCGAGTGCACAGGCTTTGGAGGAAAGGGTGGGAATCACTCAGTATTCAGGGACTGCAGTATCCCCCAAGTGAAAGAGTGGGAGAAACAACCACATCCCAACACCACGAAGGCCCAGAAGGTACCCCTAGGCACTAGGGCCTTATGTTCCCCTCAGGACACGACAAACCCCAGTCCTGCATGCAGTCCCACAGTGACCCACATGCAACTGTTCATCTCAGTTTGGGCATCAGTGGCCAAGGACTATTTGCCCATGTCCCATCTGCCGCACACACATGACCCTTTCTCCCCTGTGTACGTGTGCAAATACACACACAGTTACAGAACAAGCTGGAATCCCTAAGCCCCATGTATAGGCCAATCACAAAAAGGCTCTCCATACTGCCCAAGGCTGCAGCCTCTATTCCACAGGATGGAGATTCCTCAAGAAGCCTTCCCTCTGCCCCACAAACTGCAAAGCTCCAGTATGGGATGACCCAGCTACACTGTCAACACAGCCCTATCCTCCTCTCTGTCCCTTGTGTCACAGAGAGTGTTGGAGCAATGTCTTGCTCGCAGTCAAAATACCTTAAGTTGCTAAGAGACAGGAATTGTTCACAACTGAGAACACGAAAAGGGATTTTACAGACAGCACTATCAAGCTCTAGCGTCTCTGAAGGATCCATAACAACTACAAGGTGAGTGTCACATGTGCTGGGTGGGCAGAAGAGGAGAAGGTGGAAAAAGAGAGGTTCATCTTCTCACCCCACGTCACCAAGAAAGTCAGCGGCAGAGCCATAAATCAACCTACTCCCCACTATCCCTGATTCTTGATGCTCCCTGTCCTCTTCATGCCTCTGCTTGATAGTCAAGCTGTGCTAGGAGGTAAAGCTGCCCTAACCATAACTATAACCACACTTCTTTTTGGAGACCATTGCCTAAGGGGTGCCAGCTCCCCACCAGAAGTTGGTCCTGACCAAATATCATCTTTCAAAAATGCCATCTTGCAGCTGCATTAAGAAACCTGTCCAGCTTAGACAATACATTCACCAACATGTTCTGAGATGTGGTCTTGTCTCACAGGGCCTTAGAGGCTCTAAGGGTTTATCCACATGTGAGTTTTTTTGTACTTGGAAGTGAGACCAGAAAGCATTTTTACACCTACCTATTCAAAGAGTTTTATTTTCAGTACAAAAGAGGGTATCAGACCACTCAGTTTCAACTTCTGCTGAAATTCCTGTGTGACCCAGGACAGCTCATTTCAAGCAGTTCTGAGTCCTCATAGTGACTTGTGCCGAACTAAATTTCTGTAACTGCACCCATACCAATGTCTGCATAAATCAGCTAGAGAAACCACAGCTTCAGTCACAATTAGTACCTTTGTACAGAAATAAAGATTAAAAACCCCATCTCCACCTCCTTGTTGATAGGTAAGCTCTTGATGCCAGATATACTTTCAGAAATAGCCTCCCTCTCCTTTTTCCATCCTCCCTCCCATTCCTCCATCCTTTGAGCTAGGCCTCAGGGCAATACTTTGCAACCTTGTTTGCCAAAGGAGAAGGATGCTTTCTGTCTGGGAAGCCGGGAAGGCTGTGCTGGAGCAGAGCAGACCCCGGGCATGCAATTACTCAGGCAGCAGCAACAATATGTTAATTCACTGGATCACTCTGAAATGAAGCACAGTGCAAGTCCCTGGAAAAAGTGAAAAGGAGCCTGTTAGGCAAACTGTGTGAAGGCCTTGTGCAGAGCAGCCCCTTGGAGTCCAGACAAGGATGGACTTTGCACAGACATCATTTTTAGACCTGAACTGGCAGCCAGCATGCCTGCGCTTCCCACCACAGGGCATCCAACAGGAGCGAAGGGAACCATGCTCAAGCCTGACAGGGGACATCAGGCAACATCCTTATTTTTACAAGCTACAGACATATGGATTAGCCCCTGTCAGGGGCACCTGCAGAGCACTCACCCTGGGCAGATCACAGTTATAATGCCATGCATCCTCTGTCATTGTCCAGAGATTGCTCACACTTTCAGGAGAGCAGTCTCCTCCTTGGTGTCCGCAGCTGCCAAGTTCACATCCCAAGCTCAACTCCTCTATTCAGTCACCCAGAGCTCCTTAGGTAACTCGTCTCCTCCAACAACAAACAACAAAGCCAACATAGCGAGGAGAGGAGAAGTAGATTGAAATGGACCTTTGGTGAATTTGTTATGAGAAGTCAATGCCCTCAGAAGGTCTGCACTGACTGACTACCTCATGGTGCATCATCATTCTCCTGCTAATTCCTCTAATAACCATACAGAAGCTATGGCCTTGTGATGGCACCGTGATGGAAGTTGTCTTGCACTCCTAAATCAGAAGGGGTGCCTTGCTGCAGGCAGGAACACTGGCCTCCCTCCTACGGAAAAGGACAGGGGAAGAGTCACAAAGATCTCCACTACCTCCCTGTGTTGGACAGACTGCCTACCTGCACGCTGTGAAGGCAGCTTCCAAACACCACAAACCTCCTTGAGGAGCAAGAAATGATTTCATCAAAGGCAAGGGCAGCTTTAAACCTGCATAGGCTCTTGTAGAGAGCTTTCTGTTGTAATCCATACATAGATTTAACTCATCAAGCGGAAGAGTTGCACACCAAAGCTCTTTCTGCAGGACGCTGTTGACAGCTGAGCTGATATACTGAGGTCAAAGGCCCACCTGTGCCGACACACTTCTTCAGGAATTCAAGTGTGGCTTTCATGCATAAATACAGTTGTTACCCTGACGAGCAGGGGGCAGTCAGTTTACCATCAAGAAGTTTAAATTCAGCCCTTACATTGCACCAAAACTGCTGGGTTCCTGCAGAAACAGGATCAACAGCAACACACATCTAGAGAAAGTCTTCTGCTAGCTTCTGCTATGTGCTGGCTTTTTTGGAGACAGCTTTTTGAGTGTAAGACTAACAGAAACATTGTTTAAAAATGCATCTGTTTTGCACGATTTAATGTTGCTCTCCAAGAAGATGGGGGAAGAAAGTAAAACACAAAACTAAGCTGCAAAGACAACAGTGCCTAGCCATGAGCCCCGGCCTTTGCCGAACTCCTGATGGCTGTCCCTAAATGGGAGCACTTTGCTGCCAGATGACGTATTCCAGATGAGATGAGTTTCCTGAAAAGCACTGACAACGCACAGTTAAAAGCTTGGTTCAGACAAGCAGCGAAACAAGTCTGTTTTCTGGGTTTTGAGCTGAATATTCAACACTTTCCATGTTTGTTCTCTCACAGGTTATCTGGGCTGCACAATCAGCGAAACTGCAAAAACACTTGCTGGGGCTCAGCTACCAGGCAGTCTGTAATGGAGCTGTTCTGGAGGAAAACAGAAGTGTTATTGTGCTCGCGGCTGTCCCAACACAATTAGTCATACGTGATGGAGAGATACGCGTCCTCACAGAGCTCTTACTGCCTTGTCAACAGATGAAGTCAAAGTGAAAACATCCTAACTATCAACAACCAACCTGAAAGCTGAATCATGAACCCTGAAAGCAGCATCAATGCTACAAAGAGATTTCTTCTCTGCAGAAGAAGACAGCTGGATTCCTTCCACGTGTCCTCTCCTTCTTCCCATATAATTTCTTGACACTGCTCAATGAAATAACATTTCTTCTTTCATCTCCCCACTCAAGCAACCCTTCTCTCCTCCAGCTGAGTGATGCTGTAGGGCCAAGAGAAGAAACTACACTTGAGGCAAGAAGAGGAAAAGGCCAGAGCTTGGGTGGTGGGAAATAACATCCCAGTTGTCTTCTCTGCATGACCTCAGACAACCTCCCCAATGCTGCTTTGTCTCATTTCCGCACTGAATTAGCAAGTTCCCCACCATACTGGGTGACTACCCGGCCTGGTGTTACCAATCTAGGGTTAATACTGACAATAATCCCAGGAGGCTGATGGTGTGCCTAAGCTTCCCTTACACCTCAGCATCTCATTTGGTGACACAGCAATATTCAGCACAATCCAGATCATGGCTTCATGCAGCACTTCTATACTTGTGCATTTCACAAACGTCTCTGTAAGTGTCTTCTAGATCCAAGGGTCTTGGCAAACATTCCCTATCGCAAGAGCACCGCTTCTATGCTGGAAGCTCAGGAAATTCACTTTCCCTCTTCACCACTTGACAGACACGATTTGACAGGACATATTTTTGCATCTACACTAGTGAGCAATGAAGAAGACTGTCAAACAAATGGGTGGAGTTCAGCTCATGGCTAGTACCAGGGGCAGAACATCAGAATGCCACTTAATTGTTGGGACTTCTCCAGCTGGAATGTTACCTGTCCACGAGGCACCACACTGAGCTGAAAGTGTTCCTGTGCTCACTGCAGGGAGGACCCCAGATCTTCGCATGTATCACATGATGGCAGACCTGGGAGCACACCCAGCAGTTCCTCTTGATAACCATTACGGAATTCATCTGGAAATACGTTTCTTTTTCAGAAGCCTCTTCCCCAGCACTGACAAATCTTTTGAGATGCAATTTGCACTGCCAGGGCTCACGGCAAGGTAAAAGGGGAAGCATGCTCTGCTCCATGCTGAGGGTGGCCAGCAAGACAAGAAGCTGCTCAGTGGCTCCACATCCATGTCAGAGCTCATAATGGAAAACAAATCTTCCAAATTTGGATGATTCCCAGGCCAAGCCTCAATCAAACCCACCCCTCTGCACTCACACCAAAGAGCGGGCACGTATCAAGACCGAAGAGCAATTGCCATAGGTTGCCATGGCAGTGTGTATGGGTGATTTTATCACCCTTATCAGCTGCAACAGCATGTAGGCCCATTATCAGAGAACACTGGTATTTTTTTAAGGGTGCGATAGGTGGGAGAAGCAGAAAATCAGTGTCAGCCAGAAGTCAGCACACAAAGCAGGGGCCCTTGCTTTGAGCTAACTGCCTCGCAAGGGCACACGGACATTTACCCAGCCCCGGGCTCGTGCTGGAGATGATGGGAGATGCTGGGCTCCCCAGCAGCCCCCAGCCCAGTGAGCTCTCCCCTGCACAGAGGGATGCGCAGCCCTCCAGGGAGCACGGCAACGGCAAGTGGAGGACACTCGCCTGTGCTCTCCATGGAGCCGAGGGAAGTAGGTCAATCCTTCTGCTTTGCTGAGCCTTTTGGCAGGTCGGTGCTGCGCTGCCGTCGCCGCTTGCAGCTCGTCACTTGTGCCGCGTGACAGCCATGTCGTTCAGAAGTTAACGAATTCAATACATCTAATTAAATCAACCTTGGCATCCATTCAAAACCCATCTCGCGGCTTTTTTTTTTCTGCCTTTTTATTCCCTGCTGTTGGTGGTAAAGAGACCCAGTGAGGAGAGATGCAAGAGAAGGTTGCTAAGGGGCAGGCCAGTTTTTATCTCTTTATCTCAGTTTTTTCTCTCTTCTTTATCTCAGTTTTTTATCTCTTCTTTATCTCAGTTTTTATTTCCCTGCTGCTCTCCTGTCACAGAATCACAAAATCATTAAGGTTGAAAAAGACCTCCAAGAACATCAAGTTGTTGCAGAGATGCTTTGTTTTCCTCAAGGGAATGAAACAAATCCACATGGCATCACTCCTTCTGCCTCTTTTCTCCTCCCCTGCCCCAGATAAAATGACCTTTTCCATCTCCTTGCAGGCTTTGCAAACAGAGTCCAACACACTCCAGCGATCCTTTGGCTCTGTTGCTGACAACTGCCACACTGAACATGGACTTGGCAAGTAAGTCAAGCTGGCATTGCTGGCAAAGGCAGGACACATCAAAGTGTGACCCACAGTGTCTGGGCTGAACTGGACACACTGCAAGGTGGGAGCACAGCTTCCACCACTAGACTGAGCAAAGCCAGAAAGCAGCAGGGAGACCCCTGGAAATGGTTCATGCCAGTCAGGGTCTCTTCCAGCTGCTCTCCCATGCAGCTCCCGACTTACACCACATGCCAGCACTGCTTGATGGATGTGGTTGTGAACATGGAATCACACTGGAGAAGCCATCCAAGACAGGCTAGTGGACAGCTACAGGGCTCTAGAAAAAGGCTGCAGCATGAGGAGCTGCCATTTGCACACCATCCTCAGTGATATCAGGACACACTGGTGAGCTGCCCATGCCTGCCCTCTTCCACTGACTGACATGGACACTGGGATCACCCTGTCCAATCTCCCAGGTCTCTTCATCATAGCAGATCCTTCCTCTTCCGCCAAATCTTCTGCCATTTCCTACCTACCTTGTGACCACCACCTGGAAGTCAGGATGGTGACACAACCTGCTGCCTTTCTGTGCTGTGACTCACAGATGCCAACAAAACTGCCATTCCTGGTTGCAGGAGTTTAGTTAAAGGCACCTGGATCATCCCAGAAGAACACTATTCTGGCTTGGATCCTAGGAGAAAGTTTATTGTTTTTCCAGATTCTTCATATTTTCTTATAGCCTTGCTGGGCTGGGGAACCAGGACTAGGGAATATGCAAGGTGCCACCAGACCAAGGCTATGCTGTTTCTTTCAACCAAGCATTGATTCCTCCTTACACTGAGTGAAAGATCTCTCTGTCAAAGAGGGAAGTGTTTCATACCTGCATGATGGCAATATGCACAGAAATTCATCTGCAGTCTGTTCCCTGCTATCACCTTGAAGCCATACCTGGCCTGCCTGCGCAAAATGCCGCTGTTTACCTTCCATGTCTGCACTATTTCCTCTCCTTTAATAAACTCTCCTTCAAAATAGCTCCTAAAATACTCAAAAAATTCTGGGTAGCTCTTCCTCCAGACTCCTGAAACAATACCGTGCTGTGGTGTTGCTCTGCTGGCCACTAGAAGTCAGTGTATTGGAAAAGCTCTGGCTTCCAGGAGGTGCCGCAGTTGGGTGCTGTCCTCTTGGCAGAAAAGGACATTTCATGCAAAACCTACTGCTCATCCCTTCCTCAGGACTATGAAAATAGTCTTAAAAGCACTTTGAACTCCTCTGGTATGAAAGGTACTAGAAGAGTACAAAATATCCCTCTCCCCCATGGCAGAAGATGCTACACAAGTCTTCTTGTGAGCTCGGGAAGTCATTTCTCTGCAAGAAAGCTGCCGCTCCTCACACAGGAAAGATGATGTGTGATGGTCTGCCAGGGGCAGGATGAACAGTGCCCTCTGACCCCTTCCTTGCCTTTTGCATGTCGACCGTGCATGCCCCAGGCTGCACACCAGCAGAGGAATACTCCTGGCTTGGTGGAAAGTAATGGGAGTAGAGGATACCAGTTCGGGGCAATTACCTTGGCTGCTGTGAAACAGCACATCTGCCCCAATAGCACCACTGTCTGTGAGAGTTTCTCCCAAGTGTTGACTACTTGCTCTGTGAAAAACACATTTCTATTTCTATTTACATTTCCATTTACATTTCTTTCAAACTGATCAGATTTGAGCAGGGCAGTTACATGACCCTGTACAACAGAAGCCTTCCCAGCCATGCTGGTGGCACTGGGTGCTGCACAAATGCAGAGGAAGGGACAGACTTGGAGGAGATGCAGATGACCCCAAGAGAAGCCAGGAAAAGCAAAAGCCAACAGAATTTCAAGCAGTTGTCCCTCACACTGCCCAATTAAGCAGCAACTCTCCTTTGCAGAGCAAAACTTAGTGAGAGATTCTAGTGGGTTTAAGAGGGGGCAGATGAGAGCTGCTCAGAATTTCAAACACAAAAAGAAACGGGGTAACCACTAAGTGCAGAGCAAACATCATGGTCTGTAGAGTTCTGGTCTCTTTGCAGTGGGTTTTGCAACTGGCTTTCTTCAAAGGATGAAGAAGTGTAAGAAAGTCCCATCTCTGTGTTGCACGTTACTGCTCTGATCAGGAATGACACAGTTTACAATGATGTGGTTTGGACTGCTGAAACATCAGGTTCTAACCTCTACAACACAGACGTAAGAGCTGTTTGAGCACACACACAGGAGAGCAGTGATTTGCACTTTCATGGTGCACAAGAAACCCGAAGCTGCCTTTGACACTCATACAGCATGTTACGGAGTGCAAGTGCAACAGTGTCCTTAGAAGCATCATCAGCTCAACATCATCTCTGCACTCCATTTTTCATGTTTTCTCTTGAAGGATCTTCTGATGCAAGAAGTTCAAAACGATAAACTAATTCTAATGCATTTGTTTTTCTACAACATTTAGGTATATGTGGTTCCGAATGGTAGGACAGGTGAACAACACATGTGCCCTTGGAACAGAAAGCATCAGCTATAGAGCTTCGCTATCTCTTCAGCAGCAATTTCTCTTTCTTTCAGCTTCCTCTCTCCCAGTACTAAATGGCGGGTCCAAGGAAAATTACTGGCTGAGACAGGAGAAAAAATCCAGAGGACCAGTGTTCCCAGGTCCTGTGCCATCTTTCATTTCTTCCAGGTAACACAAAGCAACTAACATCAGCCTGCCTCAGGGCTGGCCTGTGTCTCACCACAATTGCTTCCAACCCCAACTCAGCCAGGACCAGCCTGCATGGATTCCCTATCCTTCCCCCCTTCCTAAAAAGGATCCTCATTGTCCCCCTGAGCCCAGCCTGACCAACGTCTCCAAAGCACTGAGACAAGCGAGCAAGGGCAATGTGAGTGATTCAGCCAGCCCAAGGCAGAAGGCTGAGACATTTCACACCACTGTTGCCAATGCCTCCACTGCCGGCAGGAACACTGTGAGGCCATGACAGGAAATTGGGTCTTAATCACCATCTCACTTTTCATTCCCCACTTCAGTTCTGCTATTTTAGCAGCAGCTGCGAGCTGGCTCCGCACTTTCAGATGAGCAGCCGTTGGGGCACAAGGTTTAGCTTGAGTGTTTTCGGGCTGCAACTCCAAATGTAAAGAGAAAAATGAAGCTGGGGGAGGCTCGGGGTAGTGATCTGGCAGCAATCAAGGCTTTAGGACACAACCAAACAAGCACCAGTCTCTTGCACTGGCTGATAGGGCCTGGGACAGGCAGCCAAGCTGGTGAGGCCATATGGGCAGGACACTGGCACTGTGCAGACCTACTGACTGGGCTCTCTGCCCACTTAGGACAGCTGTGCAACATAGTCCAATGCAGATGTGTCTCCAGGTGCTTCCCCTCCTCCTTGTTCACAGCACATCTACAGATCTGCTGCAGTAGCAGGGCCGGCTGCAGCAGCTCCCTGCTCAAGCTGTGCAGCAGCCAGGGAGAACCCCCCCTTGCAGGGGGGAAATCTGCTGCCACCAGAACCAGTGCAGATGGCAGAGTCAGGACCCTACACCTGCACCAGGGACCATCTAAAAGGGAGAAGGCGCTGGGACCTGGAAAGAGACACATCCAGAGCTCACTGGCACAACCATCCCCATGCACCAGCACAAGAATGCTCACCAAATGCCCACCAGCCCATGCTCCCCATGCTCACATGGCCTGTGGCCCTCCAAAAGGCAAGTGTTAAAATGATGAAATCTTTGAGCCAAGACAGAAAACAACCTTTGCCACAAAACTAATTAAATCTTTGGGAAAAAAGACAGTATTTATTGTCTCCATACTGCCTCAAACAATAGTGTTCCTAAAAAGATCACATACTGTTCTTGTGCCATGCCCTGAAGTCCTGCTTTTGCTTCCCCATCACATCCATGGATCACAGCTGCAGTGGGGGCAGACTGTGGGTGACTCAGCCACTGCCAAATTGCACATGACCTATATGAGTTTCCCCTTCTCCAAGCTGGCCTTGATCTGACCACCTTCTTCAGAAATGGATGGAAAGTCAGTCTTGCTGCAAGAAGGGCTCACTAAACTTGCTTTAACACCCTCCTGTCCCCCCAGACAGCCCACCACAGCCTGGGGCAAGAGTATTGCTACAGCAGGTGTAGGATTCATCTCACCCACGCTAGAGCCATGTGAAGTACTGTATCTAGTCTAAGTGAGCTGGCTAGGGCACGCCCCATCTTATCAAAGAAAGGTGTTTGCAGTGCTGGCATCTGCATCCAAACAAGTAGGCATGGAGTGTTTTTGCAGGTGATGAAGAATCTGCCACACAGCCAAGGAAGATGAAGGTGCAATTTGTCCCATTCATCAGAGCCATCACACCTCAAACCCTATAGACAATGTTGACTAGATCTCCCCTGGCTGCAGCATAAACCAAAAGCTGCACTGCTGACCTGCATGGGGAGGGTGCCATGAGATGACTCCCGCCTCACCAACCAGTCCAATGTAAAAAAGCAGACACTTCCAGAGGGCAAAACGGCTCTCAAAGCCTAACTTCAGCACCTGACATGGCACTTCCTCCACCTCAGTGCACTTCCAGCCTTTAATCCTGCACTCCTCCAGTAAGGGGAGGCAGAATAGATATGCCACATTTCAGCTTCCCCACTTGGTGCTCCAGTTCTCCCAGTAAGCAAAGATGGTTTTGTGCTCATACAGAGCAAGGGATAAAGTGCAGGTGCACATGTAACCCATCCTTAGCCCTGCCTCTGTAGGTAGCAGCTTTTGGCAACCAGGCAGGTTGGGAACTAGGAGCAGCAACATCTCAAACAGCTCCACAGGGATTCATTTCACATGAGGATGGTTATCAGAGCATGCAGATGAGTAGTACCTTCAGCACAGCTGTATTAACACATCTCAGTAAAACTCCCTGAGACTCCAAGACAGAAAATGCCACATGGGCAGCTAATTTCCACCTAATAGCAGATTTTCCTCTGGCAGAAGTTATAGACTGCAAGTGCTTCATGAGCCATTTGCAGGAACATTTGTAGGCACTACTCAGGAACTCAGAAACTTAATTATCTCTTTTAAAATGACCTGTGTGATTTAAAAACCTATTTGGACTTCAGGTGCCCTGGGATCTGTAATCCCTGATCTAGTTGCTCGGCTGGCACAATTTTAAAGTTACCATACAGACCACTCACATTGCTCTAAATTGTTCTACCTACTCACCAAACCCACAAACATGCCCCCAAAATCCATGATCCCAAACTGACAGAGAGAAGCAAAACACCAACAGTCACTTCCTTATCCTTATCCACTACCTGCCTGAGCTTCCCAAATGATGGCAAGAGTAAAAATTCCCTGTACTGGGGTCAGCAAACTTTGAGCACGAATGCACGCCCAAGCACCTTTAGATACAAAATATATATATTTATTTAGGGAAGTTATTAGGCTTCTCGGAAACTTTTTGCAATACTATTACCAAGGCTCAGCAGCAGTTTTTAGAGCCCTGTGGCAGTTCACAGCTTGAACCAGAAGACACACCACTCGCAAACCCTCTTACTAATAATGGCCTGCAGGCCTGGAAAGCCCCTGTGCCTCTCTCAGCCCCGGGCTGCAGTGAGGTGACATGCCTGGGTGCTCGATTTGAATATGTATAGGTGAGACCACCCACGGGGAAGCACACATTCTACCTCTGAGCTGCCATCCTGACCCCAGTGACACAAGGTGAGTGGGACAGGGGCTAGTGTTCTCATTTCTCTACCCCAAAAATATTTCCACCAAATGATGGTTAAAAGCATTTGTCAGAGTTTTGGGCGTTTTTCAGGCATGTCAATTCAGGAGGATATGTCCAAAAGGGAAGTACACACGGGTAAAATTCCCGATGCCCCAACCCTTGCATTCACTGACTGATGCTACACAATCCCCAAAAGCCAAAATCCCATCCTTTCTACCAAGAGCAACACCAGATCATCACTCAGAAAAATTTAGTCCTGAGACTGTTTCATAGCATGTGAATATCTGATGCAGAGCCTAAAGGGAGGAGGCCTTAAAGGCATTTTCTACTCTACGAGGCAGGGACCTAAGTGAGACTATGTTACAAGCCATCATGCAGGGGTTTCTGCTGGAGTCAGATGCAATATATGTTTTTTATTTTACACATGAGCAGGACCCAGTTCTTTACTCCAATGTGCTGCAACAGCCTGAAAAACAGAGGCTCCAGTGAACGTAGCAAAGTATCAGAATCACAGAACCACAGAATGGTTTGGGTTGTAAGGGATCTTCAAGGATCATCTACTTCAACACCCACTGCCATGGGCAGGGACATCTCTCACTAGATCAGCTTGCTCAGAGTTCTGTCCAACCTGACCTTGAACACTTCCAGGGATGGGGCATCCACAACTTCTCTGGGTAACCTCTAGTGTCACACCACCCTCACAGTAAATGCAGAGACCCAAATCATGCCACTAGGACACAACACAGATCCTTAAGACAGATTTTTCTTCCCGGGCTCTGGTCCATGTTTGCTGAGAAATCAGGTGCAGCACCTGACACGCCTCCAGCACCCCACTGGAAGGTCCTGCCCCAGGCTGCTGCTGGTGAAAGGGACACATTGCTCAAGCCACAGCTGCTCAGTCATGGCCCAGCACCTTCACGGAAACCAAACATCCTTGGCAGTTCAAGCCATGGTGTGAACCACAGGTGATGCCCAGGAGTGTGGTGTAGGCCCCAGACATCCCCAGGGACACCACCCACACACAGGTACACCAGGCAGGGCCACACACGCTGCCGTCGCTGGCATGGCCCTCACTGTAATGCTCCCTTGCAGAATTTCTCCTTTTAACTCCAAATTTCCCTCATTGCTGCATGGTCCTTTGTGCCCATCCAAGCTAAAGCCACCTCAGTCCCCTGCCATCCCCTGTAGGTTAACACCTCCCAGCAGCTCCTGCCATCCTGTACATACCCCCACCTTCACAGCTCAGCTCCTTTTGCATCTCCCCCAA
This sequence comes from Pomatostomus ruficeps, assembly GCA_013400735.1. Lineage (NCBI taxonomy): Eukaryota > Metazoa > Chordata > Aves > Passeriformes > Timaliidae > Pomatostomus > Pomatostomus ruficeps. The sequence goes on along the minus strand of VYZT01014615.1, from coordinate 65,765 downwards.
GAGCAGGTTCCTTTCTCTTGCTCATCACTTTTTAAATCTCATCATCTATTGCTCACATAGCCTTGAGATCAGTAGTTTTAGAAGCAGAGAGAGGTTCAGACGCATGCTCTCAGGTAGCCTGCGTATTTGTCCCTGAATGTAGTAATTCCAGGGCCTCCCACAGAGCTGAGCACATTGGCTACAACTCTCATTTGCTATTGAGTAAGCTTTTTTTTGCACTTTACTGTAGCCAGTATTTTGTCCTTAATGACTCAAAAGTAACATGCTGCAACAGCAGTTGCCTTACCTGTTTATGCATCTTCTGGTTTGCTCCGCTGAAGAAAGGGTATAATGGCTCTGAAAAAAACAAACAAAACAAAAAACCCCAAAGAATCGAGGAAAGCCACTGATGGCATTTATTAAAAAGACAAATATTGCATGTCCTGGAGAACAGCTATAAAGCCACAGCCTTTCAACACTAGCTTTCATTTCAAGGTGACATGAGCTGTCCCATACCCTGTACCCCACTGAGGGAAGCAAAACCTCCTCTATGAACCCTTTAGATGGACAAATCAAGGAGAAAAGGTGCCAGAGACCCAAACCATGTTCATGGAGAAGCATGGATGGTGAAATTAAGGTTCCTGGCTCTTGGCATCACACTACAGCAGTTATAAAACAGGATATCCATCTCAGCCGCACAGCTATCAATACTCCAGGCATGACTCATCTGCAATACTTATCTAATGGTGAGTAAGCTGCTCCTGTCAGTCACACTTTCCAGATAAATCTGTGAAGAAAACAAGAAGGAAAAAAAACAAACTATCAGAACATGTTATCAAAGAAATAAAATGTTACCGAATAAATAAGATGGTATCTGGTTAGCAAGACAGCACCCAAAGTGGCAGAGGGAAAGGTGGTTTGGGGGTCATTGAATGAAACATGAATACCAGGAGCTGCAAGACATATATTAGGGCCCATATGCAGTATGAGCGAAATGCCACTAAATCAACCATAATGTGACCCTTCCTGCTGGGGGATGCTTCAGCCAACAGTAATGGCAGAGGCTGTACACAACACAGCTTTTGGGACTGGGACTCAAACATACAGATGTTTCAGTTTGGGGCTTTGTGTCCATCACTTCCTTGCTTGGCAGTGAGTGTTTGTCCAAGTGAGGACACAGTGCTCAGGAAGAGTTGCTTGGGGTCAGTGTCTTTAACATCCCAAAGAGCAGGGAAACCCCAACCCAGCCACGCACTGAGTGCAAAACAATCCTGAACATGGGGGATGCTTCCTAACTTCCCCCTTTTTTGACTAAAGCAGAACAACTAAATTGCAAATGATTTAGTGGTGCAAATAATGACAGAAAAAGATAAAGACACCTTCTTTCAAGCCTGTTTGATGAAAGCAACCCTGAACGACCACACATTTGCACCCAGCCATATGCGACCTCTGTGTTTGCTGCCTGCCTGTGCCTTGGAGGACTCGGGTGAGCCACAGGAGCTGAGGCCAAGCCTTAGAGAACTTTCTCGGCAGAGAACTTGCTGCTGGGGAGGTGGAGGAAATACCCCAAGGGTCTCCCAAGGGGGCTGAGTCATCGCATGAGTGTCTCTCAGAGATTTCAGAGGGGACCTAGGGAGTGGGGGCTATGAGGGGAGAAAACTCCAAACACCTCCCCAACATCACATGCTAGAAAATCAGAGAAAACCCCATGTATGAATCACTCTGTCATGATATCTCAGAGCTACTGAAGTGTTTCACACAGGCTGCCTTGCAGCCTCCTGTCAGCACAGAGGAGCCTGTTTGCTGTTCTTGCAGCCCAGCTCTGAGGCTTTGTGGGCAAGGGGATTCCAGGCTGGACACAAGGCTTCTGTCAGTTTGCCTGTAAGTGGGGAGAGGCACAAGCACATGGCTCTGGGGACCAACACAGTACCACCAAATCCCAAGACCTCCACACCCAAGAGTGAAGCCTGAGACGGCCACCTGAGTCTCCTCCTACCTGGAAGGAACTGGAAAATAAGAACTCTTGTCATGGCTAGCATTTCATACAATCACAGAATGGCTTGGGTTTGAAGTTGACCTTTAAAGATCATCTCATCCAAATCAACTGCCATGGGCAGGGACAGTTTCCAGGCACAGCAGACCAGGTTGCTTAAAGCACCATCCAACCTGGTCTTGAACACTTCCAGGCATGGGGCATCTGCAGCTTCTGTGGGCAAACTGTTCCAGCATCTCACCACCCTCATCATAGAAAATTTCTTCCCCATGTCCAACTAAACCTAGACTCTTTCAGTATAAAGCCATTCCGCCTTGTCCTATCACGCCATGTCCTTGTCAAAAGTCCCTCTTCAGACCTCTTGTAGCCTCTTTAGGTGTTCTAAGGTCTCCCCATAGTCTTCTCTTCTCCAAGCTGAACAATCTCAGCTCTCAGTCTTCCCTCACAGGTGAGATGCTCCAGCCCTCTGACAACTCTGTGGCCTCCTCTGGACCTGCTAAAACAGGTCCATGTTCCTCTCATACTGGGGACCCACTGCTGGGCCAGTTTCACACTGCACCCCCAGCACTGCTCAGGGTGACCTCTGTTTTCCCTACCTGCCCTGGGGGCAAAGGCTCTTGTCAGACAAGTGCAGGAACTGAAACAATCAAGAACAAGCTTTACTGTGTTTTTCCTCTGGGTTAAGTTTCGTTCAAGCCAGTGTTGCAGTGCTGCAGGATCACATGCATCCAGAGAACACCAGCAGGGGTGGGATGGAAATCAATTTGAGAGAATAAAAGTAGCGAAACCAGTCCCTCTGGCATAGGCACATTCACACCGATGAAAAGGGCCACACCTTCAGACAGTGATTCTCAGCATTTAACTGTATCAACCTTGGAGAAAAACTGATTCCTTCACTGGAGCACAGGCTCTGTATGGGGCAGCCATTTAGAAATAAAACCAGACCAACTTATTCTCTCCTGAAACCTCAAACTTATTTTCATTAGATATATTTTTCTTCCCTTTTATTTTTCTTCTTTTTTAGTAGGATTGAGAGGGGCCTCCCTGGAGCATGACCTCCATATGTATCCACCTCAGGCAAACACATAATCCTGCCCAGAAACAAATCAAATACCTTAACCCCAACACTCTTATTAAAACGCTTCCCCAAAAATTAGAAACCTTTTTATGTTCAGCCTAATTATCATCATGACAGGTGAGATCCATTTGTTTCTGGAGCAGCAGCATCCTTCTGCCTCAGCAGGTCATCTCCGCCCTAATATACCTGTACTGGGCTGAACAAGCAACCTGCTGCCCCAGGTCTTCCTGTCCACCTCTTTCCATTTGAATTTATCTGAAGAACATGAGAACTGGACTCAGTCAGCACTCCCGGGAAGGCAACTTGTCCTCTATGAAACCCCTGTTTTTCTAGATTCGCCTCTAAGACCTTCCTAGAAGAGTCTTTAATTCTGAGTTTGGGACTTGGTTTGGCATTTTTTGTTTCAGTTAGGCTGTATGATCAAAATTGCCTTTAAAATGTCTAAATATGCATTTCATAAGAGATTAGTATACAGGGAAGAGGGGAAAAAACTGTCATATCTTATTGCCAAGATGCAAATAAAGCTCAGAGTAGGAACTGAACTGGCCACAGATGTAATCTAGCCCTGTCAGTGCTTTGTAGCACGTGATACAGTATTACACACAAATTAGGAGACTCCTGCAAATGAAAAGACCATTTTGCCAGCTCAATTTTTGGTGGAAAGAAAAAGGAAAAGAAGTGAGGTCTGTTTGGTCTAATATAGCATTTAGCCTAGCCAGTTCTGCAGGAATAAAAAGAACAAAATCAATAATAACCTATGTAGCAACCTATCACAGTTCTGCACATTTCTATCGGTAAATAAACATGGCTGTATTACAAGGATTGCCCATCTGTATTACGATACAAAGGCAAACAAATGTGCACTGCCAGCTTTGGACCAAGGCTCTGGAATTTACAGAAGCAAGGAAAAATCAACAGGGGCTTTGCCTGAATAAAGACCGCTGGTTTAAACATACATGGCTTGTGCCAATGTTCAGTGAACCAGCTTGGTTTGCATGTGTATGTGCACAGTTAAAGATAACTATCTTGATATATTTATATCAAAGAGGGAGAGCAGAAAAACCCTCACATGCAAAACATGGTGACGTTCACATAGATCTTGCAGATCTGGAGGCAGCCGAGCAGTGCTCTCAAAAGAGGTCACAGCTCTCGAGTTAATAACCCTCTGACAAGGACATTTTCTGAAAGGGGAGCTCATTTGGCTGCCCCTACAACTGCTGTCCTATACAAAGCTGGTACAAAAGTCCCTTAGCAAGCATGCAGTGAGGTGATGCAGCACTACAGTCATCCAGCTCCTTGTTGTCTACATGCTGGAGAACACTTTCAGGTTCCTTATTTTGAGCTTGGAAGTTTGGAGATTGGGTTCTTAAAAGAAAATGTGTGAAAAGACTCTGTTCCTCCTAACCACTAATGTGTCTGTTTGCTTAGGTAGCACCTTTGTGCTGGTACTGGTGAAGCAGTTGTGTTTTTAATGGAGCAAAATTGCAGTCACCGTGGCATTCAAGAGAACTGCAGCTCAGCATCATCTCCTCTGCAGTCATCTGCTGGGTTTGCATTGGTTTGGTCACTCAGATCCATCCAGTTGCTTCAAATGCACCTCCCAATACCTACAGTAATTACTAATTCTCTTGGGGTGTAAATATAGCCGTCATCTAAGATGTTTGCAGCCATTAATTAAATTTCCAGCTCTAGGTACTGTGAGATGCTATCTCTCTTCGAAAGCAGCAGCCTTGACTCAGCACACACTGGAGAGAGGGAGAGACCGTGCTGCTTCACTTTCTTGAAAGGTCAGCAAGGGAACGCCCCGGAAACCCTGAGTAGTAATACCTCGTCCTTAACCCAAGTACAGGAGCTGTATTTAGGCAGCTGACTGATCACAAGAGCTACAAGGACACGTGTCTGCTCAGCAGCAACCAACTGGAAATGCGGATGCCTTTTATTAGCCGCCCTTGTATTTAGCTTGGCTCGGAAAACTGTGCTGCTCCACTGGTGGGTCCTGCAGCGTATGGAAGAGCAATTATTAGAGAAGCTAATTACAAACAACGTGGCTACTTAGAGGCCTAAAAATAGCGTGGTGTATTAATAGATGCAATGAAAACTGGGACATGGAAAGTGACGATTCTGATCTCAAACGCAGCACCATCATACACGGTCTCGGGTAATTCTCTTCATCTGTGTGTTTTGTTTTCACAGTTTGCAAAGCAGGCAGAAAAACCTCTTCTCAGAAAGGCTGAGAGGCTGAATTCCTCAGCACCCAGGAGCACGGAAAGGTCCTCTCTTGTATCTCCACACAAGTGGAAAACATTCTTGTGTCAGCCGAACTGGCTCCCTGACAATAATTTCACTCCATTTATGTGGCAACTCAGGTGACAGTTCCCAGAAAGCTGTAACATTTACCTTAAATATCTGAGTTCACTAGTCACTGATCAAAGGAGTGCAGCCTTTAGAAACGGTTTCCAGTTGACCCGGCGCTGCTGGAGCAGAGAGGCAGTGAAGCACTCGGTGCCTGCCACCAATCTGCACACAGGAAGACCATTGCAAAGGGGGACATGTCTGACTCACTTATTCCATGCAAAGTTTAGCCAGTTTAAAAATCCTATTATTTGCATGTGGCTAATGACCAGAGACATGAAGACTTGTAATGACATCATAAACCCCTCTGCCTCCCCACCAGACAAGTACAGTCTCAGCCCAGCACCTGAGAGCACACACATGAAAAATCAAGCTCTTCCTTCCCCAGTCTGCAACCTCTGAGTCAACCTAATAACAAAAGCAAACAAGCCCCTGACTACCCTTCCAGGCTGGACAAATACCACTGCTGTGTTGGAGAATATCTCCTGAACAGCAGGAGACCACACCAGCTACTAGAAGGAAAGGACATGCAGAGCCACAGACCGTGTCCCGAATCCCATATGTTCCAGAGAAGCTCTGGCCAGTCTTGCAGCCACCACACAGGCTGCCATCTCCTCAGCTTCCAGGCTTTCTTTGAAACGTCACAGTGCTGCTGGCTACATGCAGGGTAACTAAACATGTGCAACCCCTGGCCCATCCATGCAAAGCTGCATTTGCATGGATCAATGCACTACTCCAGGATGCCAAATAACCCCCATACATCTATGCCTCTGATATAGCTGTTTCTATGAAGAATAAAAACAAAAGGTCTTTAATAACAATGTAACTGCTGTGTTACAGGAGATCTGCGTGATTCCGGATAACTATAATGCAATGTACCTTAGGGAGTAAGAACAGAGAGTGGAAAATTAATGTGCCCAGCATTTGCAGAGGGATTCATCTATTTATTTAAAACAGAGGGCATGCCTCTGAAATGAGACGATGCAATCCCACGGTCAGTGACAGTCCTACATTTGCACTGATGTAGAAGAGATAAGACTCTGCCCTTGAGTGTTTTGTTATCGTCTGCTCAAGAATTCAAGATGATAAAAAAAATCAAACTAAACCCTGCAAGAAAACATAAAAGCCACAAACCATACCAGTTTCAATACAAACAAACAGGAATGTTTTCTTTAGCCTTTTCTACCATGGAAGGAGTGAGATAAGTGGACCTTTCATATGAGTGTTGTGAAAACAGCTGTGGGAAGATAACAAAAATTGAAATATATGTCAGATGCAACTGACAGCTACTGGCAGCTCAGGCTGCAACTGTTCCCACACTTAATCTCCAAGATGAGCAACAGAAACATCTAACAGGGCTTCCAAAAATCAGCATCTCTCAGCTGCACAACTGGCTTCCTAACCAGGAGGGGTAGTGTTACCCCCTTAAGTGGAGGTTGAGTCCCAGAGGCAGAGTGCCAAGCAGGAAGCAGAAGGATGGAGAGGGGAAGGAAGAGACACAGGAAGGAGGAGCACTCTCCTTCCTCCTCCATGCTTCCCTTCCTCCTTGCTCTCATGGTACCAAATTTCTCAAGGCTTCTGCCACCTGTCATGTTTTCTAGTGGACATAAATTCCTTTACCACCCTCAGGTGCAGAAGCTCAGTGAAACCCAAAGATGCTTCAAGAGCCAAGCACGGTCCAAGGCAGTCCAAGTTCCTCAGTAAGCTCTGGTAGCCCCAGAACGTCTAGCCCAAGGCTGAGGTTGTGGAACTTCAGCAGGGCTTCAAGCTCCAGTTTTATCATGCAGTAACCCTCCTTGGGTTTGGGTGAGGTGTTTCATCTCCCGTAGAACTCCACAGCAGAAGGGGGGACGACCCACTCATCTACACTTTGCTCCTCACAGGAACTCAGCTGCAAGGCTGCTGCAGCCCAGGACCTGGGCAGACACACAGGACTGCCCAGCACTGCAGGTCTGTGCTGCAGATGGGTGCTCAGGGGTGGAACTCCACAAACCACCAACAGGAACACAAAAAGAAAGTAGAACGAAGTTCTGACCGTGGGAAAAGAGAAAGGACATGCCTGGTGCATCCTTTTTGTTTTCAAGCACGCTTCTTTTTTTTCTAACCTATGACCTAATTTTTTTCTAAAATATCCTTTACATGGGGATAAAGCAATTTGTGGAGATTGTGGTGCTCTCTAAAGCCAATACCCACTGCATCTGTGATGGACCAAAGTATTTTTATCTACTTACAGGTAGAATAAAATTATTTAAACTGAAAAAAATATATAAACTGTCAAAAAAGTGTGGTTTTTTTCTTTTTTTAAATAATCACCTCAGTCATAAGCAAAGAGAAGTTAAATCAGGAAAAGGGAAACTTCAGCCAGACATTGGGAAGTATTTAACAACTTCATGCATCTTCCTGATGGGAGAAGCTTCCCATGAGGAGGTCAGCGGTGGGGGAGTGAAGTCACCACTGGCTTCCGAGTCCAAGGCTGCGCTGCCTAATCCGGTGCTGGCAGTATCCTGAGTGGCAGGCAATGGGTCCTTCCCAGCTCCCCGCTGGGAGGGGACTCAGCACCGAGTGCTGACTTCATCGGAAGTGAATCCCCTTTTTCCTGCTCCCCCTCCGGCCCCTATTCATGCTGGGAAGGAGCCTGGCAAACCCTGGGGGGATTACAAGGCAGGGGAAGCAGGAGGTTAAAATGCTCTAAGGCCCCTTTCAGTCTAAAAGACAAAGTAATCACGAAGCTAAAACAGCTGCTTTGCTGAAAATAAAGAGTGGTTCACACAATTCTCCAAGAGAAGCCAAAAAATTGAAATACTGTACAGTCCCAGGAAACTTAGAGCATCCTGTTCTTATAAATAGCTACAATACTTGCATCTACAATAACATTATTGCAGTATTTCGAAATGATGCTAAAAAATTATGTGTTGTTTGAAGGACAAATTTGAGATGGTACAAAAGGGAGACCATGCTGCTGAATATGAGGTAATGAAAACCCTGAGTTTAAATATATAGATATATATATTTACAAGTTATTTCCATGACTGACACGAGGACTGACAAGACCAGCCACCCAGGCACAGGACAAGTAATTGCCCATTTAAATGAGCTCTCCACAAACAGGGCAAGCGATGCCAAGACAAAGCCATGGAGAGATTGACTCAGCAAATGCCACTTTTAAATGTAATTATTGTTGACTCCTGTCCCATTTGGTAGGCTGACCTGTTTCCCTGGAGAATCAGAGAGGAGTGATATTCTGAGAGAATATTTCTGTAGGTTCACTGATGTTTGTCCAGGCCCTTTTATGGTGCTTTGATCCAGCTCACCTGTGCAGGTGAAGGGACACTATCCTCAGGCCCTGAGTTCTGCCATTCCTCCACCTTTCTGCTGAACCTGTCACCTCTGAGTTGCAGCAGTTGCCAGCAGTTTCTTGGCATGAGCATGTCTTGCTGCTGAAGGGACTGAAAATGTCATGTTCCTTCCCTCTCAATTAATGTAAATGGATCAACTGAAATAGGAGATCACAACTTGCAGGATTTCAAGAATCACAAAATGGTTTGGGTAGGAAGGGTCCTTCAAAGATCATTTAGTTCTAATGTCCCTTGCCATGGGCAGGGACACCTTCCACTAGACCAGGTTGCTCAAAGCCCCATCCAGCCTGGCCTTGAACACTTTCAGGCATGGGGCATCAACAACTTCTCTGGGGCAACCTGTGCCAGTGCCTTACCACCCTCACGGTAAAAAGTTTCTTTCTTATGTCCAACCTAAACCTGCCGTCTTTCAGTCTGATGCCATTCTCCCTTGTCCTATCACTCCATGCCCTTGCAAAAAATCCCTCTCCAGCTTTCTTGAAGTTCCCTTTAGGTACTGGAAGGTGCTCTAAGGTCTTCCTAGAATGTTCTCTTCTCCAGGCTGAACAACCCAAACTGTCTCTGTTTTACCTCACAGGAGAGGTGCTCCATCGGGACACCAAGTAGATAAAAGCAGCTCTCCTGGAAGTGAGCTCACCCCTGGAGTTTGGGCTCTATTTGATCAAAACCTCTGGCTTCTGCTTCAGAATGGCTCAAGGACTCTGATTCATCTTCCCTCAGTCTCTGGAGCTCCAGGTGAGCAGCAAATCTGCCAAGTGAGGGAGTAACACAACCTGCAAGATTTGGCTCTACTTCATGTTGCTTTCCAGAGAGTTTGAAACACCTGTGAACTGTCCTGGGACCTGCTCTGCAGCTATTCACACTAGACCCTGCCTCATGGGTTTGACATTCACTGGCGACTTAGATAGGCTGAATTCAAGGATCTTGAACTTGAGCACTTGAAGTCATCTCTCAGCCCAGTGCCAGCATAGCTTTTCACAGACTTCCATTCTGTGTCAACAGGTGATTTTTCATTCCCAAATTCAAGCCAGACTACTACAGAACTGACAACCCCTTTGTTTAGTTCTTATGTGGCCAGAATACCCACAGCTCAATTATAGTCAGAAACTACTACCTGGCAAAAAGAGATGCTGACTTTTCATATATAGAATAGTGGCAAACAGAGGAGAAGAGGGGAAAAAACAAGAGAGGGGGAAAAAAGGGAGGAGGACTGAAAAAAAAAAAAGACCAGGAAAAGGAAAATAAAGGGGCGGGGGGGAGGTAGAAGACATGGAAAAAGGGATGGAAAGAACAAAATGACTGTGTGGGGTGACCCTAGTAGGGTTCAGGCACTAATCCAGCACTTGTTCACCTGGCATAATGCCCATGGAGAACAGGGACTGCATTAGGTACCAGGTCTCCTCACACTGCTGGCCACAGGCTTTAATCTTCCTCCTGCACAGACGGCCCCATGATCATGTTTCGAGCCTTATAAATTATTTACATCAGATATGAGGAAGCAGTGACATTAGAGATGGAAAAGATGCACCAGCCCATCCCCTGGGGAAGAGAGCTGGATCCTTCCCTGTGTTACACGAGCAAAGCGGTGATGCTCTGTCTCTCCTTGGGAAGGTGTTTTGCAGCTCCATGCCCTCACCAGGCTGAATTTCTTCATTAAGTCTTTGCATAAATTGCATTTATTTTGACCTCTAAATCCCTTCCTTCTGGCATTACCACCTGCCTGCATCCTCTGCAGCCCTCTGGCGTTGCACAGCATCACTAAGACACTTCCTTCCTGAAAGTTTTCCAAAGATATTAAACATTCTGAAAGCCCAGCGAAAGATACCTTAAAGAATAACCCAGAAATCGAGTACTTAAAAAAATAAAAATAAATTCAGACTGATTTTGAAAACAGAGGACTTTCAGCTAGAACTTTGCTTTTCCTGCCTTCACTCCCAGAGTGGGAAGGCAGTTGCTGGCTAGGGATGGGTTCAGCAGGAAAATCTTTCCTGAGCTATGGGCCGACTGCTTTGTAAAGTTACTCCTGCAGCACCAAAGTAAATAAAGGACTCCAGAGCAGCTTCATCTTTCCTCCCACAATGCTCAGCCAGTTGGAGTTTGTGGGATGGGACAGCACCCATCCTCCTGAACGCTTGGCAAAGTCCAAAACACAAAGGACAAAAAAAAGCACAATATAGCTCAGTCCCCATCCCCAGCTCCACATTTTAAGAACTAACTCCTTTCTGACAACTGAGATAGAGTACATAAAGGAGAGTGTCTTGCTTTGAACTCCACGGTAATTCACCTCCTTGCCAGGATTTACACATTCTTTCTGTTGGCTCCAAGAGTTGCCAACACTTCCTTCACTTACAGAGCTTCATGCAGATGAAAGACTCCTGCTGCGAGTCGTCAAGATTTACTGCAGTTTTGATTCAGATCAGGAAAGCACTTACATGTGCTCTTAAATACTGCCGAAGTCAAGGGCACCCGGCTGCACGCTCCCATACTCCAAAGCAATCAAGAGGAACTCCTTTTTTTCATTGGAATAAAAACGCATGGAGAATCTTAATTAAAGTTAGATGGAAATTACCTAAATGAGCTGCTTGTTACTGTAACAAATCAGATGGGAAGATAATCAAGTACAAGACATAAGGACAGAAACTGGATGGCGAAAAGCTGGCACTGAGGGTTTGCTCGAGCAAGCACAGGGTGCAGGACACAGGGCTCGCCCACAGCACCTCTGAAAACAGGCTGTTTTCAAGACACCAAAGACAGAAAGGAGACGTTCCCAGGTACTTTTACTAAAGATTGCCCTTCTAAAAGATGTATTCTGGCTTGCTCAAAATGGGAGGGACCAAGCCAGTCTGCTTTTCCCTCATGTGTAATGCATTTCTGCTGGCTTGCCCTGCTCTGCTTGCATAAGCCTATGCTGGTATTGGGAAGCCCTTAGCACAGAGCAGAAGTTTTGGAGGCTCTTTTGTACTCCGCAACTCATACCTGGCTGGCAGCATCTACGATGAACAGACTTATGGATATGAATATTTGGGAATATTTGGTAGTTCAGTCTGTTCAGTCCCCATTCCCATACTCCCAGAGCTACACATGAGACATGTGCCAGTCACCATCAGCTGCAGGCCCAGCAAGGGGGCTGTGCTGCTCCACAGGCCTCTGCCGCTACATCACCCATGGCTGCACCAGAGCAGGACCAAAACCAGGCACTGAAAACATTCCAGCCATGTGTTAGAGCCACTTCAACCTTCCTATTATGAGTGTGTCAGCCTAACCCAGATAAAGGTTTCTAGCAAGAGCGCTGCGGGTTCCAGGTTGACTGTGCCTTAGTAGCTTCTAGAAAAAAAATTACCTCAGCTGACAAATAAAATGATAGGCTTTGCTTTTTTTTTTTCCAACTGCAAACTCAGTCTGGGAACTGAAAGTAAAGATGTGATCTCTCCTTGTCACCTTCAGCACTGCCACCAGCACGTAATCTTGACAAGCTTGTGGTGTGCATGGAACTGAGTACACTGCGTGTGTGAGGTACACGCCACAATGCCATGGGTGCATGGGCTGCGTGTCAGGGGTGCGCAGGACACTCAGTATGAGTGTGTAGGATGCATGCTGTGCACATACAGGGTGCGCGCCACAAGCGTCTGGGGTGCACTCTGTGGGTATGCAAGGTGCACACTGCCTGAGTCCAACTCACCGAGGTTGTCTGCAACAATTCAGAAGCCACAGCCAGACACGATGCCTGGGACAATGGACAGACAGACAGAGCATGCAGTCGACAGTTGGAGGCAAACTCCTCTGCTCTTTCTTTTAATGAATCGAACATCAACCTGCAATTGCATTAAGAACAGGCACCCAGCAGGACAGGCCAGGCTGACAACTGGGAGTTACCAGCTAACCACCTCAGATGGTCACTTGCCCTAAACACTGCACTTCCCCATAACCTCCCCACTCCCCCGCTGAGGTAACCACCTCTTCCCACGCGACAGGAGAGCACTGCATCCAAGGTACACAGGCACTAAATAGCCACCTCAGCAGGAGCCATGTAGTGGGGAAATGCATGACTGTAATGCAATGGCATGCAGACACTGCTGGGGAACAAAGCCCACGGGCCAGCTGGTCATCCACTGCCCTGGAGACCTCCATCCCAGCATGACCTCAGGGCACTGGTTGCTCAACTGCTGGGGCAGGGCCAGAGGCTGATGGGCAGGCCTGAAGTTGCTCCACCAATGAGGTCGGGGTGACTCAGCATGATTCAGGGGGAAAATGGTCAAGAGAAAATGTCTGAAGGAAGAAGGACCCATCCCACATGCAACAGCACCTGCAGGTGCCTGGGACCCCCGTGCTGCAAGCTGTGATGGGTGCTTGGCTGCACCATCAGAATGCAAGAAGAAGGACGCAGAAAAACCTGAAAATCAGGCTGTGGATGCTGTTTCAAGAGCAGGAAGATGGCTGCACATCCCCAGGGGGTGCCATCCATGAGAAGGGTGACACTATCCTGCTCCCTAACCCCTGCCACCCTGCCTTGGGGATGCTGCACCCATCAGCCTCAGCATTTCTTGCAGGCTGATGAAGATAACGGCTGCTGCAGATGGCAGAGGAGCCTCCCCAAGGACTCACTCAGAGCTCAGCCTTGGCCCACTGCCACACCACAGAGGGCTGTTATCACTGGGCATCTCATGGGGCACTGCAGAAAGCAGCACTGGTGGTTTGGCTTTGAAATAAAGATGTGTCCCATGCTTCCACGAGCATGCCAGGATTACGCCAGGAAGGGTGCACATAGTGGGACCTTCAGCCACAATGTCCTCACCATACTGGGCATAGTTACCACTCTTATACTGGCCTAACGCGTGGCTTCTACTGGACACCCGGGACTTGACCCCCTTCTGTGCATTACACAGCTGCCACAGGCCAGCTTGAAGATACTTGTAATTAAAGGGGAAGTGAAGTATCTTGCTACGGTCACAGATAAACAGAAAAACTCATTTGAGACCACTTAGCAGAGGAAATCAATGGTGCCCATTAGGTCTCTCTCAGTCAAAGACAGTGTTTTACCAGATTTATTTTGATCTGAGATGATGACCCTGCCCTTAGTACAACACTACAAGAGTATTGTCCTATCGAAGATGCCCTCCTGTGAGGAAAAAACATGCTAATTCAGAGATGCCTTTCCCAGGAACCTCTTAAGGAAAAGTCTGACCATGCTTGGGTGGCTGGGTGGGTGGCTAGTCTTGCTTCCTGCCCACGAGGGCTCCTAGGAACAAATTTGTGGACAGTGCTCAGTTAGGAGAAAGGAGAGTTCACCAAGTCCACTGGAGAGTCCCTCCACTCTCCATCAAGAGCTCTGCCCAGACGCACTGCAGAAGCTGAGCATCCCATGCTGTCAGTTCTGCTCTAAGAGGCAAAGACAAGGCAAAAAGAAGGTGCTTGGGCTTGGTGGGAAGAAAGTGTAAGGAGAAGCTTCTCTGTCTCTCCCCTACCTGATAAACACATAGTCAAGGCCCTGACACATCAGTGGCTACCAGGTAACCTCCAAAGAGAGCCAAGGAAAAAGAGAAAGGAAAATAACCTGTCCTTTAAGAGGTGGGAGGATGGAGAGATGCAAGCTCTAAGTCTGGAGAAAAGCTACTGCTGTCAGTAGGAGGGATGGCTTTTCACACCATGGAACTGAAGCAAAGCCTTTGTGCAGTGGGAGAAAAGGGTCCCTGGATGTGAAGCCTGAAGTTACCAGCTGTGCATACGAGGAGTTCCAAGTGCAGATGCATTTGCACAGCTCTAAGATGCCCTGTTTTAGTCACATGAACAGTCTCGCTTCCCCTCCTCAATCCCACATCCTCCCAGGCACACGGACAATCCTCAGAGCTTCCATCTGCAACAAAACCTTGACACAAGCACCTCTGACCTATAGACACAAATCCATTTATTGCTGGGCTGCGAGGCTGGACAAAGAGGAGCGGTGTCTCAGAGTTGGGTGCCAGGGACACTCTCTGATTCAGCAAAGCCCTTGATAAGAAATGTCATCCTCCATTCAGTAATTTTAGCCCATGAGATAAGAATCTCTATCAGCCTCAAACATATGGCTGGCTGCAGAGCATGCAGCAAAATGAGACGGGTAATTTATTTGCTTGTGCTAAGAGCACTCCCAGATCCAGAAAAGCTGATGCAATGAAATAGTAAGTGCTAAATTACACTCTATTCTTCTTTAGAGGCCTGGAATGGGCTCCTGTGAGATACAAGAGGTTGTATCTCTCTCCTTTAAGCATCAAGCCACCAAGGGGACAACAGTCCTACACAACTAATTGAAGACTTGAGCTGCACAGGATTTTCTAAGGTCTGTTCTTCTCATTAAATCCTACTTCTTACACAGGAATTCACACCTACAGGTATGACTGGTGCTCTGTTTGAAGTGCCAGTAGATGTTTTCCAAGGGAAGAAACAGAGGGGTTAAATGACAGAATTACATAGGACTGAGGATGAACTCCAATCTCTTGGTCATCAGAGCAGAACTATCAGCCCACCAGGTGCTGTGATGTCCCCCAGCCAAGTCCAACTTGGCACCTCTGATTTAGGTGACCTTGGCTAATCCATATAAACATGATACTGGGCCAGACGCTGCATGGCTTGGGTTGCTCAGAATAATGAACTCTGTAACCTGAGCATGGCAGGAGCATCAGATTCATGGGGACAAATGGACATAAAGGACACTCCCAAGAAATGCTTAGCACATTTAACCACTGGATTCTGCAAGGATCTGCTGAGGAAGGTTCATTCCTAAAGCACTCTTTCTTATACTCTTTCCTCTCTTAGCTACCATCAAGGGAGCTATCAGACTAGATGGTCTCACTCTATACAGCCACTTCATTCCCTTTCATCTTCCGTAGTGCAACTGCTGTTTAATGTGTATCACACATTTTCTCACTGTCACCTTTAAATGGGGGAATTTCACTCTCAAATGCAAGACTAACATCTAAACATCCACTCTGAAACAGAAACTTCATCTTAACATACAAATACTTAAATCTGGTTCTTCCAAGGAACTGGGCAAGACCCAGACTTTGAAAGAGTTCTTCCCCTCTCTGATTCAAATCTGCTTTAGAAATGTAGCAGCTACACACTTAGTCATAGATAGTTTCTTCACTGATGTGAAATCATTGTTATTTCCCAGACACTGGTATCTTCCCATCACCTTATCTACCCATGTCACTGGCATTCTCACTGGAAAAATCAGCAGTTAAACCAACAACTGAATGAGTCACACAGGTCAAAATCTTCTTATATAAGGTGATGGTCCTTCCACCTCAGTGCTGAGATACGACAGTGAGAGACAGCCAGGAAATCTCTGATCTGAAGAGAAGGGGGGGATTTTCATCTCAGTGGAGTTCAATTAGCATTTTTCATCATTGCCAAATTTATTAGGGAATATTGTCATGACAACATAGGTCCCCATGCACACACCGCCGTGGCCTTCATGGCAACATCACACATACCAGCCTCAGAGGAAGAGTCTGATGAACCCTTTCCACCCTCACCACCACACAGCCTTCAGATGAACCACGGAGTGCACAAAGTGCAGCAGAGGAAATCCACATGTCCCTCGTGCCCATGGAGTTGTATCACTAGAACAGACCAAGCCTGACACCCTGCTGTCATCCTGACCAGTCTTCTCCTCCAAGGAATGCTTCCAGTACTCCAGAGCCCAGGGCCCAACATGGGAGGAGCTATGCATATTTCTGAAGAAAAATATTTGCAGCAGGAAAGAAGCTAAAAAATAAATCAAACTTCAACTTTCTTTTCTGCAACCAACATTTTTCAGTTCTCCGAAGGTGACAAATTGAAAACAGGTAATTTTGCTCTACTTCCTGCCTTTCTCCTCTTGTGGCTTTGGACAAAGCAATGTGATAAGCCCATAAATTTCATCTCTCTCTATCTCATCAATTGGGAAAGTACATCACTGTCATGCTCTGGAGCTACACACAGTGCAGTGCAAACAATGTGAGGGACTTGTCATCCTCACTGCCAACAACAGAGCAGCAAGTTCCTCAGGCAGAAAGTAAAGGCACAGGCATCCTCCAGAAACAACACATTTAATTTGTGTGTGTGTGTGTGTGTGTGTGTGTGTGTGTGTGTGTGTGTGTGTGTGTGTGTGTGTCTCTGTGTGTGTGTGTGTGTGTTTGTGTGTGTGTGTGTGTGTGTGTGAGCAGAGATGCTTAAAAAATGAAGTCTTAGATATGTGGACAACTAGGGCAGCAGAGATTTGCTGATGATTTTTACACGAAGCCCGCTCAAGGCATGAGTGACACACAGGACACAGGAAGTGGCCAGGGGAACAGGAGAGACATTGGGGGCAGTAGGAGAAACTACTCAATGCATGGACCCATTACCCATCTCACTTCTTTTCTGATGGATATTTGCGTGAGGTACGAAGGCAAGAAAATGGTTTGGGTTTGGGGTTTTTTTTTACCTTGTTACAAAGCTTCAGTCCCACTCTGGAGGTCAGGAAGCTGGCTTGTAGCATCATCTCTTCTCCTTCTTCCCGTATCTTCCCCTGGGCATGCTCCTCCCAGACAAAACCTGTCTCTAAACCAAGATCTATATGCCAGGCTTTTCTCCTTTTGAGCATTCCTCCCAAGAGCAACACAGCATTGATTTTCATTACTTGTGTAAAGCAGCCAACTCCACTCTTTCTCCTTGTGTGACACTGGAGATACAAACTTAAGCTCCACTGTCCCCAAAGTCTATGGGGAGGGATTCTGGTAAGTTCAGAAAGTCTTCTGAAATACTGTAATCCAAGCCAAATCGCAGCTCATCGTGCTTCATCATCCAAACAGTGGATACACCTATATAAAGCAAGCACAGTTTTAGTATCTGGATCAGGACAGATTATCAAACCTTCAGGTTTTATACATGATTTCTACTAGTATCAAGAGAGTAATGTCTGGGTCACCCTTCAAGGGACACTTCGACCTTGCAGTACTGACAAAAGAACATCTTGTTGTTGCCTCAAGATTCAGACAACAGAAGGTACTACTCAAACAGAGATGAACAAGAGATGTCAAAAAAAGCTGGAAAATCCAGTTCTATTATCCTTGTGGGATTTAAAGATCTTGATTTTTTTTTTCTACCATTCTGAATAAGTGGGAAGAAATATAAAAATCTTGAAAATTTGAAGGTTGCTAAACTGAAACTCATTTTGACTTGAAGCACTTTGTTTCAACAGTTGGAAAATTTCCCTTTGGAGTCATAAACTTTTACACTTTGTATTATAACTTCCATTAGAAACAAAGACTCCTTTCAAACACAAACCAAAATGCAGACAGAGTCAGAAAGTTTAGATGTACTGTCAGTAGCCAACCCTCTCCAAATTTTTACTATACTTTTCCCAAAAAGGAGGATTTACTGAAGCTGACTGTCTCCCCGAGGCTGCATTCAACTGCAACACAGCACCGGATTAGTGACAGAGTCACAGTCAGCTCAAATGCCAACAAAGGAAACATTGAGCTACTTTAATCAAATTAAGTGGATTTTAATACACAATACAATATAGTTAGCTTTACGTGTAAATTCTACCCTAAGACAATTTCAGTGTTCAAGTACAGACTCTCACAGACTAGCAAAATGACTACGCTGAGTGTTGATTAACACTAATGCAGACATTGCTCTGCTGGGTACAACATATTGCTCCCAATGAGGAGGCAAGAACAGCTCCAAAAACCGTATCTAGATTAAATTCTAAGTTTTATCAAAAAATAGCAATTTTGTCTACAGAGAGAAACAGAAACACAGCATTTAGGTACTTTATCTAAAGACTTTCATGGTGTCCAGGAGCTCCTCCAGTCGACACTGACCAGACACAAGCAGCCCAACGTAATGGTTCTGAGAAAGAAAGAAGCAGCCTTCATCTGTGTTCAGGGGACATTTGAAACATTTGATGGAGAATCAACACAATGGAGATGTCTACAAGGTTTCTTTGGGTGGGAAGAGCTGCAGAAGAAGAGGCCAGCAGCCCTATCCCATTAGGAACGACCTGCAAATTCACTCCAACCCAGCAACTGAGAAGGATTGCCAGGGCAGGTGACATATAAACTAACTTGGGTTTAGGAGGCAGCTGGGAATAACTTGTAATTTAGTCTCATAAAAGAAGAGCACTCTCATATCAATGGATGTTTGGTCCTACCCAGATTTAATGTTCCTAGTTACAGAGACCCACAGTGAAGTGCGGGCCCTGCTCATGGCAGGGGGTTGGAATAGATGATCCCTATAGTCCCTTCCGCCTAGGCCTTTCTATGACATGATTCTATGAGAAGCAGGAGGGCTGGTCTATGCTGCTGAAGAAACCCCTTCCTTGGGTGTAGGATGTAGCACAGGAGGTACAAAGCCATTGATGCTCAAACACACCTTTGCTAGGGAAGCCAAGCAGCATGGCTCATTATCAGAAGAAACAAGATCATAGCTGGTGTGGTAGAGGCAAATGGCTCTGGCACTCCCTGGGAGGGAGTGTACCTTTGAGGTACAGCTACGAAGATAGGAACTGCAAACAGGCCCCAAGCCATGAGGGTGGCAATGCCATCCACAGCTCCAGAAGTGGGTTTCTCTGACCATCTCTTTCTGCTTTCTGTGTTTACATGACAAACACTGACAAGCCACGCTGTCTCTCCTGCTTCAAGATCTGCAGTGCTGTTTCAGGGCCTTTACTCTCTGAAGGACCACACACACAAGCCAAGGTGCTGCATGCTCCTCTGGGGCTGTACAATGTCCACCTCCATCCCGTGAATCACCAGATGGGCCGCTTTCTGCCATGTAACCAAGAGCACTTGATGGCCCATCCTTGGCCAGCTCATGGTGCTGTGTCACGCATTAGAGAGGAAGAGACAGGAATAGGATGACCCTTTAGGCCATTCATCTCACAGGCACCTACCACACCAACATCTCCTCCTCACAGAAGGGCTTTGCCACACCCCAACCACGTGTCCACCTTCTTCCCCCATTTCAATCTGCACAACCTCCAACGTCACCTCATTGTCCCTGGAGGGAGGTGACACACTAGCCCTCATATGGGGTGATGAGATTCTTTTCTTCTTCAAAGACCCTGCAACTGCCATCACCTTTCAAGACCAGCAGTCCACGTCAGAACTTTGCAGTAAGCACTACAAACTGATCTGCTCTGAAGACATGTTCTCTGTGACACTGAAAATCAGCCACCAACAGAAGTCGTTGTGGAAGAGGGAGGAAGAGCAGTGTGGTGTAAGGAGCTGCAGTGCACACCAGATCTGAGCCTGTATTGGAAGGGCTGTGACAGAGAGCTTGCAGCATGCAGCCTAGAAAGACAGCATGGCTCAGGGCACTGGGAATTACAGAACGTTATCCTCAGGCTGCTGGCAATTTTCCCTTGGGCAGGGCACAACACTGACACAGTGACATTAAAAAGCACAGCTCCCAGTAGCATCCCAGCTGCCCAAAGCCCTGGCATGAGGTAGCTGAGCTGTCCCAAAGCTGACCCTCCCTGGAGGAACACCGCATGCTGACAATCCTGGCACAAGGATTAGCAAGGCAGTGTTGAAGTGCTAAACAGATACAACCACGGAGTGAAACAGCTTCCCACTAATGAGGGGACAGGCACGAGTGTCTTTTCACACATCAGTCACCGCACAAGGAGAGCTTGCCCTGCTCTCAGCTGAAGTCAATGTTCAGACAGACAAATGTCTTGCCCACATGGCTGAGTTGCAACAGCACAGGTACACAGTGACCTGTAACCAGGCAAACCTAGGGCACAGGACTTACAATTACATGCAAGACTACTTCCAAACACCCTACCCAAATGGTAAAAGCAAGAATAATTTGGGTTACAGTCTGGATTGCCTTCCTTTCCCACGCTTCCTTGGCAGCTGGTTGTCCCTGCTTTTGCTGCTAAACTTCCCCCTCCTCCATTTCTGCATTACTCATAAATTAGCATCACACACAGCAGCAGGCAGTAAAACACACCAGCAGCACTGCTGAAGGCGTTGACTTCAACAGTGGCTTAAGCAGATGTGCTAAGGAAACATCTGGATGCTATTACCAAAAACTTTTCAAGGTTCCCCATCAGATCAACACCTCTGTTTTCTCTGAATCACTATACGTAAGAAACAACATAGCATAAATAATAAAAACACTTCAATTGGATATACAGTTGTCTCTCTGTGCCTAACATCTAGAAATCCACCAAAACTGATCCAAACCTCCCATGGGGGCAGCCAGTCCATGACCCCCAGGCAAGAAGCTTGGTGCTACACTCCACAGCCAGCAACAACAGGTTTGGCTGGCACAGGGCTTGCAGGTTAACCATCTCCATGCTCAATCTCCACAGGAGAAAACAATCCACCAAGAGCTGAAGAGGTCAAAAAAGCCTGCAGGCCAGTGGCATGCATCTATCCTTTTCCACCATGCACTGGAGATACATCTCAGTGTTATTTCCCTCTTGTGAACTACTTTCTTTCCCCTAGCTCTATAAAACACATTCCTAGCAACTTCTAGCTTCGTAAAGATTTTTGATGAGTGGCTGGTACAGTGAGAAAGGCTGGACTAAAACTCCTTTCAAAATACAAACCAAGAAAATAAAAATACATCAAAAAGATTAAACAGATGCCTGGCATATTAAAGAAATGGGTGAGTGGAAACTTTTTAAACATACGAGACCTACAGGACTGGCTGAGGTAAAAGGCATAATTAGCCCAACGTGAGCTCACAAGGCAGGTCCATGGTGCTTGGCTCCACAGATGAGGGATGTCACGTACCAGCAGAGAGGCCCTGTTATCTTCGGGCCTTGGGCTGGCACAGCTGATGGGAGTGTGAGGTTTAATACTTGTACCCACACTTCAAGAATACTGCTGGAAAAACTGGAGAGAGTTCAGAGGACAACCACAAGAACAAACCCAGGCTTGCAGCAAGGAGCTCAAGGAAGTCAATCAAAGAGAAAGTTAAAAGGCACCTCACAGCCTGTAGGTACCTGTCAGAAGAGTGCTCTCAGCCTGCCAGACAAAGGCATAACGAGACCAAAGGTTGAAAGTTGAAGCTCAACAGAAAACAAACCAGAAACGACGGTACCATTTTTCAACACTGCAGGTAATTAACAGAGAGGAAAGTCCTCCAATTGGCATGGCCAAGGATCCAGCATTGGCAATTTTTAAAATAAGATGGATGGGATGCTTCCAACTTGCTTCTCTTGCTCCCCCAAAAATGTATGTTTGGTTCCATTCAAAACTGCTGACTGCGGAGTGGAAATTAATTCAAGGAATCACTGTTATACAGCAGGTCAGACTAAACAAGCACCATGTCCTTAGAGCCTAGAAATCAATGAGGTACAAAGAAAGAACAAGATGCCCCATTATCAGTGGTCAGGCCTGTCCAGCCCCAGACATCCCTGCCCATCCAAAGGTCCTCTGCATCTCATCAACCAGATGTGAATTTTGAAGAGCAGCAAAAGTGACAGATCCATACCACAAGCAGCAAAAAAAAATGGTGTTAAACCAAGAAACACACTCTGATTTTTTTTCCCAGCTAAAAAAACAGGAAAAATTATATCCACACTAAAGTGAGTAAAAAAAACTATACTCACAGGGCAGAAACAAAGCAAAATGTAAGAAGTAAGCATTTTACAGTGAGAACAATCACTCACTGGAATAATGTCCCCAGGGTAGAGTCTCCACCACTAGAGGTTTTCAAAATACAACTGGACAAAGTTGCTAGAATCACCTTGGCTTCCCTTTCCCACAAAAGGTTGGACTGGATGATCCCTTCCAGTCTGGGCCAGTCTGTGGCTCTGTGAAAGGCACACAAAACATTCCTGACTACAAGCACTTAAGCCAAAGGAATGGAGCTCCCAGTTCTGATACTCTGGAACTGCTCACTGATGTTTATCATACTTATGCTTGCAGGTCTACTTTGTGCTTCTTGATTCCAGGATCTTCACATCTGCTGGTTCTTCTAAGCCTCAAAGGCATATCCCAGGACATAGTCCCTGACTGCATTCTCTCTGGAAAGCCCTTCCTGCAAACAGAAAGCAAATTTCAGCTCATTCCTGATTTATTTAAAGTTTTCATCATCATGGTACTGGTTCATGGTTGTGCATTTGCAATACCTTCCCTCACTCCTGCCTCTTCTTCCTTTAGAGCTTAAATGTGGGGGGCTACCTGTGACAGCCATAGGATTAAAAGAGTAACTAACCTGTGGCACAAAAATCAAGGAGCTGCTATTGCTCCCTAGGAAACCTGAAGGCTGCAGTCAAAATCCAGCCTCCACCAGCCCTAAACCTGCACTTAGCAGTTGGAAAACACAGGGGGAACCAGGGATGGGGATGAACTTTTGAGGCTGCAAAGCATGGCAATCAACCCCTAAGAATTTAAGGACCATTGAGTCACCCAATCTGTATCTTGCATAAAGGAGGTCACAGGTTTCACTTTTACCTTTGATTTGAGCAGTACTGCTAGTGTTTGCCTAAGCCCCACCTTCCAGGGAGGCATGCAGGCTCCATGCAAAGAGCTCAAGATATGGAGATGGTAAGTCACCTTTTTGATGGCTGGTTCAAATACTTAAAAGCCTTTGGTATTTAAAAAGGGCACTTTAACTCTGATTTATCTGCACTGCATTTGCGGCCAGGGGTGCCTGTGATATAGCTGCTGGCTGCGGGAGGTGCTTTGCCTGATTTCCTCAGCTGTTCACAAAATCCATCTCCAGGAGAAACCCTGGGGCCTCTCTGCTCTCTTCCCCTGCAGACAGCCTGTCTTCTGCCTCCGCCCTTTTTTCTGTATTTATAATTGTCAAAGGAGCAGAGAAGCTTTCAAAGGATTTAGCACAAGTGCCTGGCAGGGAATTGCTTCTGTGGGTGGCTGGTAAGTAGGAGAGGGGAGGAAGGGCAGAGCAAACACTTTCATCCCCATTGTTTCCATTCCAAGGTGAATCCACACATTTCTCCACACCCATTTCCCCCTCCCCTCCAAACATCTCCAGCTATCTACCAGCTTTTCCATATGTTCACACATATAAGGCTGCCCTTCCCCAAATATCCTCCTCAGATGCCTCATAACCACAAACTCCTGTGACCCTGTGCCACTCTCCCACAGTCTCATTAACAATAATTATTACCCAAGTTACTAAACCTGCTCCTCAGTGCTCACCTCTCAAAGGACAATTCTAACCTGGCTGACTAAGCATCATTCACCACCAAGTAGGGAAACCTGGGCTAAAGAAGATGCTCACACCAAATACTTCCGATAGAAAGAGGGATCACATTCCACTATCCAGAGCTGCATCTGCACAGAGAGCTCCTCCTGCCTACCCTAGCTGCTGTCTGCAGCACCTTCATTCCACTTGCAAGGGCACAAGTTTCAAGAGCCTTGTACTGAAGCTTCCGTACTTCCACAGACTCTTTGGTATTCAAAAGGTTTCTTTTAAAATTGGGTTTGTTTATCTCTAAGCACAGATTCATTTCCAATTTATGTCAGCAAAATAAAAACCAAAATGCAAAACAAAAATGAAAAAAGAGCTCACCTGACTTAGAAGCCTAAAAATAGACCTGTGTATTGCAAATAGTGAACTGTCAGGTAAAGGCTGTGGATTGGAGGTTCAAATGAATAATGTGTTTGTTTTTCCTGCTTCAATACTTTCCTGCTGTTATCACTGTACAAATAAGTCAGCACATGCTAATTACTCTGATGGCAATTTCCTGGGAACTGGTATAAGTATCAGGCCAAATTTATTGCTGAGCATCACAGACTAGTCCTCCCCTTGCACTCCCAAACAAACAAACAAGCCCAGCTGCCAAATCCCACTGTTATTCCCTTCATCACTGCAGACCCACTACTGCCAGCATGGTCCCACTCCTGACTCCAACCTCAGCTGCAGGATCTGCCCTGAGGAACATGTTTTTCCCGACAAGCTGGGTTAACGTTAAGGTGCTAACACAGAACATGGATCTGGCAGTGCCAGAACCTGGACTTATCTCCTTCAAGGTGTTCAATGTATGAACAAATTGTGGATCCCAAGCAGTATTTGTGCACTAAAAAGGGTTTAATCTTGGGAGTCGAGAGTACAAGCACCTTTTCTGCAAGGCATACACATCAGGAGAGAAAGGATGGGAAGTGAAATGTCTGTGAAGTGTTTTTATAAGGCACCCAACAAACCAGTCTCAAGCCCTTTTAAGCCCAAAACCGTCCCAACAAGGCTCACAGTTTCTATTCATGGGTGGAATACATCAAAGAACCACCTAAACAATGCTTGTGGTTTCTGCTGCATTTTCCCCCCCCCGACTTGGTATTTATATAGCTATGGATTTGCACTGTAATTCAGTCAAATGCATTAGAGCAAAGATGAAGGGAGGAGAGAGAAGAGGAAAAAAACTACTATTACCTGTGTTACATCCCAAATTGTTGGGGTGGGTGAAGATGACCTAAAACCCAGATACACTGGGAAAAGCCTCTCACCCCACCATTGACTTGGGCTAAGGTAGCTGTACTCTGACCCTGCTTACCTGGGCAGACCTTTGACCCCACCCCTCTCCCCATCTCATTGTACTGACCCCACACCTTGTCCCCACCCCCTGGTTTGTACCCTTTATAAGTCCAGGCCATGCTGGCCTTGGTCTCTTTCATCCCTGGCTGCCCTTCAGCAACAGAAATAAAGCCTTGCTGGAATTTGCCATATGAGAAGGCCCTCCACTCCTTGCCTCTGACTGAGCGTGAGCTATCCGGAACACGTGGGTGAGAATTCAGTGCCCTCCCAGGCACGGGTGGGCGGAAGCAGCCTGCTTCTGTGTATGGGACACAGCCGGCCTTCTCTATCTCCCCACGGCGGGACAGAGAAGTAGCTTGGACAGGACTTGCCCCTTCCCCCACCAACCACCCTGAGATGCACAAGCTTGAAATATACACCAAATGGCTTTGAATTTCTATATAAACCTTTGCTGCGACCTCAACCCAGATGCAGGCTATTTGCTGAACAGGCAATATAAACCCAGCACCCTCCTTTGTGGGCTTTTTCAGCTTTCAAGGTCTTTTCTTTTTTTGGAGGATGGTTGGCTTGCTTTGGCTTTATTGTATTATCGTTTCTCTCTGCTTTCACTGTGAGGTAAAGGGTTAAGTGACCTTTCAGATCCTCCCTGGATGCAACTCCATGCATAACAAGAAAGCTTCCAGCCCAGTGAAAAGAACTTGAAAGAAGGGCAGTGACCCAGCCACAGGCTTAAGTTTCAGGTCACAACATCCCTGCTCAAAATCATCCACCTTCCTCTGGCCACAAGTTTGCAGCCAGTCACCTACCATTAGAGCAATTTGTCTCCAGAATTTACAGGAAAACACCTTTTGGGGACCCAGCTCTTGTTAGCATCCTCTCTTGCACATGAGATGAGAGCTGTGAGCTAACAAGCAACACTGTAGGTACACACTGATGCAGAACCCCCCTGCATCCAGTAGTAAGTGCTAAAAACACATGGACTATTAGGG